>NDGM011199700.1:0-14713 GCA_002564305.1 Octomys mimax | reverse complement strand
GAAAGAAAGAAAGAAAGAAAGAAAGAAAGAAAGAAAGAAAGAAAGAAAGAAAAGAAAAAGAGAAAGAAAAAATGGGGAAAAGGTGGACCTTTCAAATCTCACTCCCAAAGATTCACCTGCAACAGCCCTACTGGCTGAGAGCAGAGACATCTACTATACAGCCTCCATGAATTCATCTGAACAGTGCCCCTCTTATTTCATCACCTTCCAAAAGTCCCACTTCTGAACACTTGAGACTTTTGGCATACATTTTCTCTAAACCATAATAATTATGAGTGTATGAAATATAAATACATAAATATTAATTTTCATATTATGCCATGATCTTTTATATCAAAACCTTATAATATGATGTTTTACATTTATGGATTTTTTTTGGAGGTACAGAGCAAGACAGTACCTGAGGAAAACAATGTAACAATTTCTCACCCTTGGCATATCAAACTGAACAGAGATTCATGCACCAACCTACTACCATAAGAGGCAAATAAATCACTTAAGAAATGGTAGTGTCTGCTTTTACTGTGTCATGTCAAAGAGGCACATTGAAGAAGGCAAAAAGGAGTTACTTGCATCATCCTTCTCCCCGACTCATCGCTGTGCAGCATGGACCTTCCTGCACAGAGCAAGGAGAGCAGAGTGTGCAGGCTACAGCTGCAGCTGAAACCCTCTGCTAGGCTGGCTACAGTGCAGCCCAGTGCTCAGCAAAGCCCAAGGAGCCCTCGCTCGAGGCAATATCTGTGAATGGAGCACTTGCAATTGTGTTAGGCCTCCCCTTAGTATGTTTCCATTGCAGTTCCTCCAATTTCTGATGGATTACAGGACAATAGGACTTTTTCCCTTGAGGATGGGGATCAATGCATGAAGCCATCCCAGGAATTAGTGACAGACCCCAGCATCACATCCACTGCAATGAGACAAAGAACTTGGAGCCCACTTGTCTTAGTTATCTTTTACTCATTGTTGGGACAAGATATCTGACACCTAGAAAGGAAAGGCTTATTTGGCTCACAGTTGGTAGAAGTGTTAGTCTATATTTTGCTGGCTCTAAGGCAGTCCAGCACATGCAGAGGACAGCAGTTTATGGTGGCAGAAAACAGTGAAGAGCAAAGGAAGGAGACGCAGCTGCAGCTTTTAACAAGATTCTCTCCCTTCCTTTTATGCTGACTGTAAAGACTGGAACTCCTCTGAGGAAGTGGCATGCAGAATCCTTCTTGAACGCCTTTATATACCCTTTTTGTACTAAGTCACTCTAGGGCAGCCTTTCCATGGACCAGGGAGGGGCCTGCACACCCCCTGACATTGAGTTCTTGAGCCGATCCAGCCAATCCTTTGACCACTCAAGTTGACTCAATGTACCAACTACCATAACACTAATATAGGAGCTCATGGACAGAGCCTCTAGACACACACAGTACCAGGCAGAGAACTATGTGCGTGTGGGATGGAGCTGAGTGTGCCTGTACCCAGCGCAATCTTAGAAACTATCTGGAAAGCAGCAAGTCTCGCCCCAAAATGTGCGGACTTATGCTGTGTGACTCACGTGTGACCCATCTTAGTGTCAGTCTTGCTAGCCAAGGAACAGTTACCATCAGCACCCCACTGAACCTCAGGCAGAATAATTATCCCCAAGTCCATAGCCATAGAGGACGCTCTGGATTTTACCTAGCACCAGTCAGAAACCTGTGCCCCAGCGGCACAAGTTTATATCTAACCCTGCATCACTTGCAGCTATAGTGATAACCTTGCTGCACCCCTAAAATAGTGTAGATCCTTATGGCTCTGGGAATGAGTGAATTAAGACCAAGCTGAGCATCAGCCCAGGTGGCCAAGGACCTGGCTTTCTCAGTGCTAGTGTAACATTTTGCGGCAGAGTGTGATAAGATCACATTTCCTGGAGGCAAGACAGTTTAGTTACACAAGACTTTACCTTGGAACATAGGTCTGGGCTGGCAAAATCTAGCACTTGGAAGATGTTCTGAGCACCCACCTCCAGGTCTGCCTATGACTGGACCTCTGCAATAGCTCTAATACCAAGGGAAGACATGTGGTCCCAGTTCCCAGTCTCTCAGACTTTTATGCTAGTCAGAAACATCTATATTGAGGAATAACGGATCTTATTGTCCACCCCAGTGGTAGGAAGCCCATAGAACTATGTGTCTAGTGTTATGCTGGACTTCTTGAGGAGTAGGCTAGTGATGTGACCAAGCTTGGTGGCTATGGTGGCCACATGTGTAATATAAAAGTCTGGGCCTTCCACATCCACAAGTGTTGCAGAGTCATGAATTCCCAGGGTCTGACCGCAGGTTGGTACCTGTGGTTAAGATAGCTGGGTCATTCCGGGCCCGAGGAAGAGGCACAAGGGATAAAATACTCTGCCTGTATATTCTTTGTTTCTTTGTAACTAATACACTGGCATAATATTAAAGACCATCCTGAGCTTAGGTTTCCTCTAATTCTTAAACTATGACATCAACCTAATAGCAGACTCAAACGAAATCTGGACCCAAGCATTATCTATTTCTGCTACTGAGAATGTAATAACAATGGGTTAAGTCCTCAAAATGCTAAGCTTCGTATATAGGATAGCAATTCCACCCTGAAGTATGAAGCCAAGAAAAATAAAATCATGTATGTACATGCCAAAAAAAAACCCTTATTTGCAAGAGCAATTATGCAAACAAAACTAGAATACTGTAGTATTCTAGTATTATTTTATGAATGGTTCATAAATCATTTAATGAATTTTCATTTTATTGAACTGATTAGTATAAATAACTGAATTAATGTGTTAAATGTACATGATACATAAAAATACCAAATTAGATATCAAGAATTTGAGAGCTGTGAAAGCTGGGACTGCACCTGGAGGTGTTTTCTAAGAGTGAGTTTTCTCTTTCTCTTTGTGTTTCTGTTCTTATAGTTGTAATGATATTAAGTTGCCATCACTGCAAAATAGTTTATATTGTCAAAAGATATTTTGGTAAGACATATGGTAACCCCAAAGCAAAAATACATACTAGAAAAACCAAAAGTATTAAGGAATCAAAGCACATTGCCAGAGTAATACACTTAACCACCAAGTAAGGCAATAAAACATGCAGAAAGAAAAAAGGAAGAAATGTAACTAACCTGGATAGCAAGTTACAGCATAGCTATCATAAAATCTTCCCTGCCAATGATCACTTTTAGTTAGTGGTTTAACTTCTCCAATAATAAGACAGAGTAGATGTTTCAAAAATAGGAACCAACAATGTGTTAATTGTAGGAAATCTTAATATTATGGAGTCACTGAAATAAAAATCAAAGGCTAGCATAGGAGATCTATGCAAACAGAGGTCAAGAAAAATAATACTAGCCATGCTAAAGTTAGATAAAAGATATTAAACTGAAAGCAGTAAAAAAAAAGAGAGAGAGAAAGTCATTGCATAGTGAAGTTATTAACACAGCAATGAGAAATAATACTTCTAAATATATAAAAATAACTTGGAGGGATCCAATGCAAGGAAGTAATACTGGAACTTAAAGTATGTATTTTTATAGTACAATAACAGGGAAGGTTTTAACACTCTACATTCACAAGACAGAAAATCAACAAATGAGACATTTAAATGGTATGCTAGATCAAATGAACCTAACCAACCTAGCTACAAAACTTTCCATTCAACAGTTCCATGTAATTTTCCCCATCATCATATGGAGAGTTCTGCAGAATATGTCTTACAGGCCACAGGAAGATTTCAATGTGTTTTTGAAAAGTGAAAGAATATCAAACATCTCTGACTACAATGCAACAAAACAAGAATTGCTAACAAGAAAACCAGAAATTGAAAATGTATGAAAATTACACAATTTCATTTGAACAACCAATGTATCAAAGAAGAAATTAAAACTTTATTTATAGGGGCCAGGGAAATTGCTCAGTAGAATAAGCGCTTCCCTGGTAAGTGCAAGGGTTTGAGTTCAATCCCCAGTTCCTCCAGAAAATAAATTAATTTATAAAAATCATAAAGCAAATGAAAATGGGTACCCAACGTACCCAAACTATTAGACACACCAAAATATGTTCTTAGAGGGCAGTTTAAAGCAAACAATTCTTACATCAAAAAATAAAAGATCTCAAATAAGCAATTTATCAATGCATCTTGAAGAACTCGGGGAAAAAATTTACCCAAAATTAAAAGAAAAAATATATAACTATGAGCACAATTAAATGAAAGAGTTTTAAAAATGCATAAAATTTCATTGAAAAAGCTGATTGTTTGAAAAGAGAAATAAACATTTAACTTGATTAACTAAAAGAGAAAAGACTGACAATTAGAGAGAAGGGGGACTTTGTAGCTAGCATCCCAGAAACATGAATGACCCTTAAAAATAATATGAATAATTATTTTTGAAAAAATCTGGTCATGAGGGAGAAATTGAAAAATTCCTAAAAATATACACCTTATCAAAATAGAATAATGAAGAAATAAAAACTTGAAAACAATAAGTATATAATCCTAGTAATAAAAATCTCTGATCAAGGATTTGAGATCCAGGTGGCATCTGTTCAGAATTTTATTAAACATTTAATGAAGTACCCTCAAGTTTCCTTATGTTGAGATACACACAGAGAGAGGAAGAGAGAGACAGAGAGAGAGACAGACAGAGAGACAGACAGAGAGAGACAGAGAAACAGAGAGACAGAAAGAGAGATATTGAGATTAGGAAGAAATTTTGCCAAATTTCTTTACCATCATTACCATCATTTACCTGGACACTAAAATAACAATGTTTACTACAAGAACAACAGAAAAATACAGGTCGACATTTTTAATGAGCTTAATTACGAAATCCTCAGAAAACACTAGCAAATTGAATCCAACAATGCAGTCAGAGGATTATTATAGCAAAATAAGGCTCATCCCAGGGATGCAGCTACGTGTCAATATATAAAACTCTACACATGAAATCCATCAGTTCAACAGAATAAATGAAAAAATCTATATGGTTATCTGAATGAATATAAAACTGACATTTGCTATATTTTAGTATCTATTCATGAAGATAAAAACACTGAAAAAAGAATTATACTTGTATGAGCAATATTCCTCAGCATCATAGATCACATTTTTCATAAGCCAATGTCTAAAGCTTTATCAAATTGGAAAAATCTAGGGTCGGCCAGATAGCTCAATGGACTAAAGCACCTGCTTAAGCAGAGCTTAAGGGCTGGGATTTGATCCCAGCACCACGACCCATGCCAGCCCCAGTCCCGGGGCTCACTGAGACTGAGATGGAGACTGGGTGTGGTGGCACACACCTACAACCCCAGTGCTTGGGAGGCTGAAAACAGGAGAATCACTACAAGTCCGATCTGTGTGGTGAGACTCTGTAGACCCTGAAATAAACACAGTTTTTAAAAAATTGTAAAATCTGAAAGGTTTCTCCATGACATGTAGAACAAGACAAAGATGCCTACTTTCCTACTATTCATTGTGGTGTTGGAATTCCTAGCCATATTAATCAGATAGCACTTTATACAAATTTCATTTCAAATTGCAAAAAAAATATAATTATTTGTATTGGCAGATGAAGCAATTTTGCAAATACAAAGCTCCAATATTCCACAAAAAAACTATTAGTGCTAATAAATGAATTCACCAAATGACTTGTACTCTGCAGGTCAACAAACAAAACCAGTGCAAATACTATATACCAATATATGTTACATGAAGTATGAATCAAAAGGTAATTACATTTTCAAGAGTGACAAAACTTAATAAAACTTAATGAATACAATGAGCCAAAAAAGGTGAGTGTGACTCCAATGAAATTTGTAAAAATGGGCTGGGGAGTTAGCTCAGTGGAATAAGTGCTTTCCTGGCCTGCACAAGGGCCAGGAGTTCAATCCCTGGTTCCACACACACACAAAAAAGTAAAAGTTTAATAAATTCAAGAGGACACAAAGGCCTGGAAAGACTACTGGTATTTAAATGTCTACATTACTCCTAAGTGACAAATTGAATGCAATTCCTAACAGTATCCCAGTGACACGCTTCACATAATTAGAAAATTTATGAAAGATAGAAATAAACCAAAAGGAACATTTCCAAAGCACTTTCAAGCAAAGTGTAGCAGCATGCATGCTACCTAAGTTCAAAACAATCTACGAGGCAGCAGTAATCAAGACACCGTATTGCCACAAAAACAGATACTGAACATGTAACAACACTGTGATCTCAGAAGTAAATCCAAACTGCTAAACTAATCGGTTTTCAACAAAGGTGCTAAGAAAACACATTTCAAGGGAGAACAGTCTTCTCAATGTTGTGTTAAAGAGATCACTTAGGCAGATAAAAGAGCATTGGGAAAATTGAATATCCACGTGCAGAAGAATGAAACTTGAACCCTTTCTTTTGTCAGTTAAAATATAAAGACTTAGTATAAGGCCCAAAGCTCTGAAGTTACTGTAAAGAAAAAGGGAAAGCTTATGCACACCAAAGGAATCACCAATAAGAATGTAGAAACATCTCAGCATTGGACAGGATAAGAGAATTTTGCACCTATGTACATATGACGCAGTGTTGATACACAAAGTATACAAAGCACTCAAACATTCGATAGTAAAACAAGCAATGTATTTAAAAAGAGTAATAGAGGGCTGGCAAGATAGCTCAGTGGTCTAAAGCACCTGCTTAGGCAAGCTTAGGCAAGCCAAGGAACCGTGGTTGGATCCCGGGCACCTCATGCCACATCAGCCAGCCCCGCCCCCAGAGCAGACTGGGCTAGACATAGATATAAACAAGGATTCTTCAAAAGAATACATACAAATAGATAACAGGCATATGAAAAATGAACAATATAAGTAGATATCAGAGAAATGTGACTCGAAAGTACAATGAGATATTATTTCATCCCATAAGAATGGCGTATATATGTATTTAAGTAGAAAAGATACTCTTGCATTTTGATGGCAATGTATATTAATGTAGGTGTTATGGAAAACAACAGTGTTTCTTAAAAAAAATGGAAGTGATCCATCAATTCTACTACTGGGTATATATGTGAAGAAAGGACACTGACCATGCTGGCCACACATGAATACTCTCTTGTTTGCTGCAGTACTGTTTACAATAATTCAGAAATGTCAGTAATCAAAATGTTCATCAACCAATGAACAAAGAAAAACTGACATATAAACACAATAGAATACTATTCAGTCATAAAAAAGAACGAAATTCTGTTACTTCGGACATGAGGAACTGGAGATCGTTATGTTAAAAGAAGTACGGGCAGAGCACAGAATCGTAAGTACTATGTTCTCTCATTCATGTGTAGATTTTAATAAAGTGAACCTCACATAAATTGAGAGCAGAATGGTTATTACCAGAAGCCAGGAGCAATGGTGCTTTTGGAGTTACATTGTACAAAGAATACTATATAAAATTAGATAATTAGGTAGGAGCAATGAGATATGGATGCCTTTGTACATATCTGTGACTAGAGATATATTATGTACATGTTATGACTATAGACACACATTTCTCAGACCTACAAAAAGGAATTTTGAAAATTTTCATTGCCAGGAAATGGTACAAGGATTAAGTATATAAATATTCCTTTGACTGATTGCTTGATAATACCTTTCTTTCTCTGGCCAGATGAAATCCTACTATCTTATATTTTGAAATTCTGTGTTGTTCTAATTTCTTTTGTTATTTTATTCTCTTTAGAATAAAAATAAGGGCCAGCCAAATAGCCCAGTGGATTAAAGTGCCTTCAAGCAGGCTCAGAGATTGGGGGTTCGGTCCCGGGGCCTGCCCCAGGGGAGTGCTGAGATGGCAATTGAGATTTGGTGTGGTGGCATAGGCCTGTAATCCCAGCTCTTGGGAGGTTGTAAGCAGGCAGATCACTACGAATCGATCTAGTAGTGAGACCCTGAGCACCCTGTAGACCCTTCCCTAAAATACAAAAAATAAAGTAAAATAAAAATAAATATTTCACCTAATTTAAATCCTTCACAAAATATACTTGCATTAAATATTATCTTTTGCCCCAATAATCAGTACATAAATAAATATTGAGTCAAAACAAACATAATGTAAGGCAGAAAAATGTAAAAAATTATGTTGTTTTATATATAAAATAAATTATATTTTAAGTGTAGTGTTTTAATTGCAAAGTGCATTCTGATCTCTTTAAGAAAAACAAGAAAGAAATAGTTTAAATAGTCAATATAAGAGAGAAATTGAATACTATGTTACAATTTGTAAATGAGTTTAAGTAATAGACTAACTTAATCCTTCTTTAAATACATTAAAATGAATAAAATACCCAATTAAGAGTCTGAGATTGTCTAACTGAAGGGCAAAGAAGTGTCATTTCAAATGATAAAAGGTCAATCCACAAATGTCTATGCACCTAATTACAAGAATTATAAAAAAAATATATAGCACAATGCTTGACATAACTAAATGAGAAGTAAAATGTTGGAAACAGAAGGAAAGATCCTAACCATTTTCTTGATATAATTGATAATATCAAGTGAAGAAAACGCATGATTAAGAAAGTTCATTGGTTCACTATTGGTGCCCTACCAAATCACTACACACTTGGTGGTTTAAAGCAACTTGTTAGCCCTCACTATTCTGAATTTCAGTAGGAAGTCAGTCTTCGTGTGGGGGAAAGACAGGGCAGCCATAGGACAAAACGCATTTGTGGTCCCTTCTAGGTTCAGGAAGCACTCAGCATTTCTTCGCCCATAGCTGGTTTACTCTTTCTCTGACTTCCTTCTATTGTGAGGCCTATTTGTAAAGTTTTACCAGCCTGAATAATAAAAAAAAAATCATTTTTAAAATTTATGTCTGTAAAATACATTTAGGCTTGTGAATTAAAAGATCTAGACACTTTAGGAATTAGATCATGGAAAGAAGATCATTATTCAGTGCATCCCAGATGAATATTTGAACAATGTTTTCAATAACTTAATTCAAATCAACACTTACAGAATATTTCCTTTAGCAACTGCAAAACACAACTTTCACATTATCTGAATAGATAATACAGTAAAGCATAAAATAAGTTTTGATCTACTTCATAGTTTGTTTTCAAACCTATCACTTCTGGTATGTTTTCTGACTTCAATGAAAATAATTAGAAATTAATAAAAATAATATATTTAGAAAATTGTCAAGACACTAGAACTCTTTATTCATTTCTAAATAACCAGCAAGAAAGTAGAGGAATCATAAGTGGACTTTATAAATATTTTAGCAGATTGGTAATGGATCTTATACCAAATATATCAAATATAGTAAAAGTAATCTGGAAAAAACTGAAATTTTGCATGCAAAGAAAATTACTTTGAAAGCTCTTCATTAGTCTGATAAAAAAATCCAGAAAGTACAATTTAGCAATATTGAGAATAAGAAAACAGCCATCAGTCTGGACATTACACTCATTAGAAGGAAAATGAAGAAAACATATCAGGCCGAGGAAATGGCTCAATAGAGTAAGTGTTTCTATGGCAAGCACAAGGGTCTGAGTTAAATCCCTGGTTACAGAAAAAAAAAAAAAAATATATATATATATATATATATATATATATAATCATAGTTCTTTGGAATTTTATAACAAAATGCATAAGTAGGTGGCTTATTAACAGGAATTTCATCTTTCATCTTCTGGCTCTGAGAGGCATGGAAATTTGAAGATCAAAATAAGGACAAACTCAGTGTCTGTGCAGGACTTGTGTTCTGGTTCACATGTGCTTTTTTTGTCTCTTCGAGTGGTAGAAAAGGCAACACAGAACTCTCAGCCCTTTAGTAAGGGCACAAATCCCATTTGTAAGAATTTTAACTACGTAGGTATAATTTGGAAGGAGCACAGTCATTAGGATTATAGCAATCAGGAAAATGTTCATTCAAAAATGTCAAGTTAGACAAAGGACACAAGACAGCATAGAGTGTTGGTGTTAGGACAGCACATGCGCAGTGATACAGAAAGGAGGCACCCATATGCAGTGGATTTTTGGCAATAGCATTAAAGATATTCAATGGAGGAAAATGTAGTGCCTTCACCAGGTGATGAGAGTCACTTCATAAAGATGATGAGTGAAGCCGTACAATTTGCAAAAACATTGCAAATTGTAAAAAGAAATGAACCATTACATATTCAATTCTTTTCTATCTTTTTATTTATTGATTTGGTACTGGGTCTCGCTACGCAGATTGGACTCATAGTGATCCTCCTGTCTCAGCGTCCCCAAACTGGGATTGCAAGCATGCACCACCATGCCCAGGTTCAGTGGGCAGCATGGCATACCTGGGGTTCTGGGGCCTGCGGCATGCAGTACCAGCCATCCAACCTGGGTCTTTGCACTTGCCAGCCAGGTGCAAGGACCACTGAGCTATCTCCCCAACCCTGAACCATGAAATGTTGAAAAGCACTCATTTTATAGTGGGAATAATTAGAGGACCCAGCAATGAAATTACAGATACAGCAGTAGTAGCAGAAAAAGGATAAAATTTCAGCTTCTCAGGTGAGAACTTACGTAGTTTCATGGATTTCAAGAAATTTCCTGCATCTCATTTTCAATTATGAAGTTGAGACACAACTAGAACAATATAGGGCCTAGAGATAATTATGTAAAAACTTTAGTACAAACCGACAATAAATACCCACAAGGCAAGTCATGGTGGCCTGTAACCCCAGCTTGGCTGCCGAGGCAGGAGAATCACCATGAGTTAATATAATTACCATGGTTAAAAATAATAATAATATATATCAGTATTAAATTTAAAGACTAATAACTGAAATCTATGAGAATACTTAATCTCAGGGATTTATAAAAACAGATTGCATTTGTTACACGTGGGATGACAGCGTCTAATGATGGCCAGTTCTCTGTCCCACTGTGATCATCTCTTCTTGAACTTAAGAAGTGGTCTTATCTCCTCCTTATGAATTTTGCTGACTCGAGACTTGCTTAAATACTCGATGATGATAAAAAGAACTGATATCCTGAGACTACTGAGGCTCTATCATAGGAAAATGAGCAGTTTCTGCATGAATCCCTGGAAAACCTGCTTTGAGGTCATTTTTTCTAAGGATTCAAATGGCCTGCAGGAGGGACTGGACGGGCCAAGCCCAAAGTGCGCGATAAGCGCAAGGATGCCGCTGAGCTCCCAGGTGCACATCCAGGGGACGCCCTTGGCATGGGCCATTTTCTGCATCCAATCTAGTCAGATCTTCAGCTACCTGAACCATCTGCCATCGGGACTACATCTGCATGAAGGTTCTGAATGAGATTCGCCTTGTCATTGCTCATTAAGACAAAGAGCCATGAGAAATAATCAAAGATGTTGTCTTAACCAGTATAACAGGGAGAGATTTGTTGTACAGAAAACCGGTGTCTGGAGCAATATTTAACATATCACAGAAGGTGAAAAGAACATTAAAAAAAACCCTCCATGTCTTTGTCAGTCTTGTCATATGTTACACAGAAATTCTCATTCTTGGGCCTTGGGCAATTTTTCCTACTCTGGGTAATTTTAAACTTGTAATTGCTATGTTGTCATTGTTTTTGAACAGTTCTCCTTCATGTCTCCTCTACCAAAATGTCCTTCAATCTTTCTCCACGATGTACCAAGGGCTTTCAGAATGAGACAATGCCCCCACAGGTGAAGATAATTAAATAATTAATAGGAAAATAAAATGTACAAATCTGGCTATATTGTTGGACCATAGTAAATTTCCCATGGATAAAGGTGTGCTACAGTTAAACATGGCCTATATATTCATTTTACATAGTTTCTTTGATATAAGCTCTGATTAAAATCAGTTTTTATTATTTCATTATTTTGATAGGAAGATACAGTTCGAAGACTTAAGTCTCCATTCAATTAAAATGAAAATGTTTTATGATTCTAAATTAATAGCATATTAATTTTTTGAAAGATCTGTATCTACACGACTACACTGATGCATTTAGGAATTTTTAAAGATTAGTTTCAACCTTTGGTTGCTTCATTATTTTTTTAATATTAGTTCAATTGCATTCAAAATGTTTAAAAATGTTTTAAAAAGTGAATGTACCTAACATAACTTTAAGATATGATTTTAAGTAATGTAAGGAAGAAAAAACTTCAGTTGAAAAAGTGAGCCTCAGCTGCTTTCAAAAACTTAGAAAGTTCCTTTTCCCTTTGTCATTAAAGAATGCTTGCATATATTTAAAGATAACATTTTGATTGCCTTTTTTCTTTTTCTAAGCCCAGTTAATTTTTGCAGTCTTCCTTAGAGTACATCACCTCCTCTTAGCTGCTGCATTCTGAGTTCTGTAATAGGCTCTCTGCTGGAACTCTGTGGTGTTATTCCAAACATTGCTGCCTTCATTTTGAAGTATGTGGCTCACATTTCACACAGAACCTTTAGGATGATTTTATGCATAGTGGGACGTTTTTGACATGTGGGTTTGCTGGAGTCCCTTGGCTTTAAATTTGGCTCAGAGCAGATGGTGCTGCTAGAGAGAGCAACAACACAGCTTTGGGCTTGAAAAAATGTTTGTGTACACATGATGTTTTCTTCCCCTCAGGACCAGTATGATTGATGGGACTTTGGAACTAAAAACTGAGAAAAATAGATTCTTCACAATTGGCTATTTGCTAACAGAAAAAAAAGTCTCAGAGAAGACTGGGACACAGTTCATTGTTTCAGAGCCAAATAACAATCCCCTGCCATCTAAAGTGACTTGCATCTAAAAATAAAGCTTTCAAACTGCTGAGGGCAAGGAAGTCTGTAATAATTAATGTAAGGAAAATGAAATAATTGTTTAGATGTTAAATGTGTTCTTAGTATTTCTATGCAACAGAATGAAAAGTGAAGTGCACTTAAAATCCTGCTTTAACGATAAAAATAAAAGGGAAAAGGAGGCAAAAGTTACGTTTTGTGCTTTGGTACTGAAGGACATGTAGGACCAGTGTTAATCAGGTAATCGATGGAAGAAGCAATCATGATACCCCTGCTTTGCAGGACAATAACCGTCAGGTTGATGTGTGTGTGTGTCTATGTGTGTAGGTGTACACATGTGAGGGAGATTCGAAGGTGTGGAATGGCTTACTATATTTTGTCAAAGTATGGTTTTAAAATGTGGAGATATTTTTGAAATGTATGACAGTAAAAGTCATATTGCCAGTAATCTCTCTCAAAATACTTTCACTTGCTGTAAACACATATATCCCATCATTCTTGCCACTTTCTTGAAGCAATTTGGAATCCTCTTTCATGGATACAGTCATTTTTACATATAACTGGAAACACCTCAAAATGGCAAGATCCATGTCTTGCTTACTTTTCTGATTGCTGGGAGAAAATACCCAGTTCCTACAAGTTAAAGAAATAAAAGTTTATCTTAGGTCACAGATTGCAGAAGTTTCAGTCCATAGCCAACCAGCTCCAAGGCGGGGTGGGATGGCAGAGGAGTGCTGCAGAGGAGAAGTGGTCCCTATCGGGGCAGGCAGGAGGCAGGAAGCAGAGAAAATTCACCCTTGTTCTTCATTTTATCCCATCTGGGTTATAAACCTATTGGTTGGTGTCATCCACAACCAGCTTGAGCCTTCTTATTATCCACCCTAAGAACTACACTAAATCAAGCAATAGACTATTTATTACTTATTCTAGATCCATCCAGCTCTTAAAAGTCCCACCTGTGAGCACCAGGTTTGGAGCGACAACTAAATAAAAGGCGTAACAATCGCCATCCTTAGGGAATGGGTAATTTTTATTTAACCTTGAAATTATTTCTTATTTTGTTCATAATATGTTTATCAAAAATCAGTTAGAATCAGGGGCCGGGGAGATGGCTCAGTGGAGTAAGCGCTTCCCTGGCAAGCGTAGGGGCCTGAGTTCAATCCCTGGTTCCAAAAAAAAAAAAAGAAAAATCAGTTAGAATCAAAGATGTATTTATCCAATCACTTTAAAGGAATAAAAAGCAAATGTATAGCTTGTATCTTCGAGTAAGTAAAGTGAATGCAATCATTATATGCTGAAAACATGTGTTAATAAAAATAATAACCAAACAAATGATTTAAAATAAATTTCTTTATAAATTTAAACAAGATATAAGGTTAGATTTATGTGAAATTATTTGACCTTAAACAGAAATTAAAAAAAACCAAATGTGTTAAGAGGTACAGTTTACTGTCAAAAAAGATTTTAGTAATTGGAAAGCTCAGATAAATTTCTGGTAAAGAATGGACTTAAACTTAAGGCTTTGAAACAGAAAGTAATACCAGGGGCAAGAAGGAAAGTAAGCTAAAGGGAAATGTTTTAGAACATAAGGAAATGAAAATGTTTTACAATGGAGAAAGCAATCAAACAGAATACAAAACAAAAACATTACAATTAGCAATAAATATATTGTACTTTGTGTACACTACACTATTATATGTGCTCAAAAAAGATTATTCATTTCTAATTTTTTTCTTTATTCCTGATTAATTCTACATTTCTTCTAAAGTAAATCAATTCTGCAATTTTCTTTCTTTTTTTTTTCAGGTTTTCATTTGTTTCTTTTTATTGGAAATAATTTTTTATTTAACTTTTATTTATTTTTTTTCTTTTTTTCAGAATTTTATTGATAAACAAATAGCAATTAGAATGTTTCAAATCAACCATTATGGAAATCAGTATGGAGACTCCTTAGAAAAGTTGGTCTGGAAATTCCCTTTAA
>NDGM011199693.1:0-11267 GCA_002564305.1 Octomys mimax | reverse complement strand
CCAAATAATATCCCTAATCTAGCCTTACCCTCTCTAAACCACCACCATCCAGCACCATCATTACTGTAATTGCCTTCTAAATGGTGACACTGTTTCCTACAATTACTGGCTTCTTGCCAGTCTAATTTTACATAAAAGTCATTTTAATGATAAATCAGAAATATGTCTCTCCCTTGCTATAACCTCCCATTTGCTTTGCATTGTCTCCCCTGGAAGTAAACTCCAAACTCCCTACCAGGAGGCCAAAGTCCTCTCCTAAAGGAAACTTCATTTTCCTCTGAGTGTCTCTCCTTTTCCTTGGATGTACTGATTTCTTCTTTTAGATCCTTCATTCTTGCTGTTCCTCTTGTCTGTGGTCATCTGGTGCTTTTCCACGATTAAGCCTCAACTTTAATGTTACCCTCTGAAAAGCTTCTCCCTAATACCTAGTGTGCATAAGTTTCTCACATACGCACCACGTACTCTCTCCCATAGCTCTGTGTTGTTTTCTTCACAGCACATCACGTTTGTTATATGTAAGGTACTTAATCATCATCTGAAAAAATATGTTCCCTTCTTTGTTTGTTTTTGTCTTTCCTGTCCCCATACCCCAATTACTGTAAGTGTCACGAGAGCATGCTTTTCATTCTACTTACATTCCCTATGCTAAGCACAGCAAAGAGCAGATGTTCAGTACAAATTGCTGAATAAATGAATGGCTAAATCTATGTAACAGGAATGGATGAGGTGTTTATTCAAGAGACAATATCAGGTGCATTCTAATCATACTCAGTCTATGTTTCTTTGCTCAAAATCCCAGGAATGTGGTGCCACCGGGTCTGAGTCGGGGAGGAGCAGCCTGCTAGAAGAGGGAGGAGCAACAGCACAGAAGCACAAAACAAATCTGGAGCCACGCTGAGGTTAAAGTTCCAAGAGACTGAGCATGGATGTGGAGAGAGTGACTAGAAGCTATAAAAATAAAAATGTAAAGTTCAGGCATCATAGGATTTTTTTAAGAATGCTACTTTGAAAATCATTAAATGCAATTTCAAGAATGATTTTAGAATTTAAAATAAAAGAAAACTAAACATCAAGTGAGAAAACTTAAAGGAACCAAATAGAAGGCATAGGTACTAGCAGGACAGTAAATTCACTGAGCTATAGTAAACCTCTGCTATGCTTTCAATTTCAGGGAGGTAGATTCAGACATTTAAAGATCTAGGGTTATGATCCATTGTTACACTAATTCATAATTCTTGTAAGCCCACAGGCTCTGAGAAAATAAAAGCAAGTATGAAGGGAATGTAAAGCAATTACACACAGCGCCTTGGCCCCCAGCTTTCCTTCATGCCTATCACTCGGCAAGCGCGTGCGTGAGAGCCTCGTATTAGCACACAAGAATGTCACAATCAAGAGGCTCCTAATGAAATAAACAGCAAAAGCAAAATGATGAGTATAATGCACAGGTAAAGTCTAGGACCTGAGGGAAAACAGACCAAAACCCTCTTGCTTATTAAGGACTTGATAGAATTTGGAGATTTTCTTAGAAAGCTGAACCATGTAGCTAATCCTTGAAGAGGAGTAAAAATGGTAAGACGACAAGCCCCCTAAGGTATCAGCAATAGTGGTATACTTGGCATGGAGTAAGAAAGCTTGCCAGTTACAGAAATTGACCTTGAATTGAAGAGAGAGCAGCATGTGTAGAGGTCTACATAGGACTTCCTAGAGGAACTGCAAGGAAATAATTTTCTTCAGCTTCATAACTGAGTCCAAGGCTAATGTATCAAGGAGAAATTATGCTCCCTCAAAGGCTTTGGAGGTGAGTGCTTCCTCGCTTCTGCCTTCTGCTTATTGCCAGCAATCCTGCATATTCCTACCTTTATGAGAGCAAAACCCCAACTGCTTCCTCCATCAATGCATGCAGTTCTCTTCATTGTGCCTCTGCCCAACTCTGTTTCACAAGGACACCAGTCATTGTATTTAGGGCTCATTTTAGTCTAGTTTGATGCCATCACAGTCCCAGAGACTGGGAGCTATACATGGCAAAGTCTTCCAGCCTTTCAGATCTCTGAAGGCTGGAAATCTAAAACCAAGGTGTCAGCTGGGAAGCCTTGGCCTTGGTTCAGAGATGACCAGTACTTTTCCTGTGCCCTGCCACCATCTTCTTTCTGTGCATTTCCAAATTTCCTGTTCTTGCAAAAACACTAGTCATATTGATGGAGTGTCTTCATCCAGGCATGTTTCTATAACAAAATATCATTGACTTGGTGGTTTATAAATAATAGCAATTTATGTCACAGTTCTGGAGATTAGCAAAGTCAAGATCAGGGGTCCAGTAGATGCAATGCCTGGTGAAAACCCACTCTGCTTTGCAGTTGGCATATCCTGCTGCACATCCACATGGTGGAAGGAGCCAAGGGGGTCACTGGCTCCCTGAAGCCCTTTTGCAAGGACATCCATTCCACTCAGGAACTCAGTGTTCACAGCCTGATCACCTCCCAGTGGCCTTGATGCCATCATCTTGGGAATTCAACACAAGCATGAATTTTAGAGGGAGACATAGATTTAAACAATCACCATGAGTGATCTCATTTTAATTCATTTACCTCTTTTTACGATTAGAGTTTTCAGATGTGATTACATTCTGAAATAGTGGAGATTAGGGATTCTACGTATTAATTTGGGTAAGACACACACTTCAGCCCATGAAGATCCCGAACCCACAACTCTGTAAGAGTTAAACTAAACAAAGTCCCTTCAGTATTCTTACATTTGTGGAGTATTGATCACAAGTAAGTTAACCTCTCTATTTAAATTTCCTCTACAAAGGTCAGCTTTTCACTATCTACATGGAGACGATCCTTCCTTTTGGGAAAAAGGAGAAATAACTAAAAAGTAGGATTGGTTTTCTCCTCAATTATACAATTGAATGCATGTGATGTAGTCATTTAAACTCAAAATAAAAGTGAATTTCAGAAGGCAATCCTGCTGCGCAGGAAATAACGCCAACCTCAATCAGGACTCAGATACCCTTCGATAATGGTGTAACCTCACAGGTAGGTAGATAGCAACACTCTTTCAAAGGGAGATTGGTATCTCTGTGTTCTGCACAGCTTTTCAGCAACATATCGGGGAGAGATTTTTTAAAAACATATTTTCATGTTCCAGAAATATTAGAAAGCTAGAGAGCAAACAGAAGAAAAATGAAATTTCATGTAACTTTTAAAAAGTGGTTACAAAAACTTAGGCAGCTTTTTCTGTGAATAGAGTTTATTTTAAAGCCTCCAGGAAGAGGGTTCATCATTGAATGTGAAGCTGGTGTACGTATTGTAAAAGATGCCATCTTGATCCTGTGGCTTAAACGCTGCAATCTCCTGATGCTGTTCAGGCAGAAGTAGCTTTGTTCACCGATGTAGCCACAGTAAGGGGCATCAACTGCTAGAGCGCAAAACTTTGAACTTGTTGCTAACTGATCGCATGCATAGGTCAGCTGCAGAGTGACAAAAAGTGTGTCTAAGGAGAATTGCCTGAGAACTATGTAGTCTGTTCCTCTTATCTAGGTAATCTGCTTTTAAAATTTATTAACAACCTTTTGTTCGATTGAAAAACCATAAATGTATACATTTATGGGGCAACATGAGTTTTGATAGCTATATACAATGTGGCATGTGTAAGTCAGAGTTAAGTAATGTCTCCATCACCTTGCTAGCCTCTATTTTGTAGTGAGCCATTAGATATTCTGAAAGATAAATAATGTATGGTCGTTAAGTATGCTCACTCTGTTGTGCAGTAGATCTCCAGAGCTGTTTCTCCTCTCTGTGAATTTGTGCCCTTTGATCAATTCCCCATTTCCTCCTCACTTCTGCCTCCCAGCTTCTGGTAGCCATTGTTCTACTCTATCTCAATGTGTTCAACTTTGCGAGATTTCATACACATGAAATCAGGCACTTTTTCACAGTGCCTACCCTGTTCAGGCAGAAGTTCTACTTTTTCACAGTAACTACCCTGTTTCACAGTGTAAGGTGCTTCAGGTCCACCCATGTTTTACAAACAACAGAAATCCCTTCTTTACTCATCTATCCATTCATGAACACTTAAGTTTTATCCAAAGCTTGGTTATTGTGAGTAATGCTATGAATGTGGGGCACAACTATCTCTTTGACATATTGATTTTGTTTCCATGTATATAGGTCCAGAAGTATGATTACTGGTTCATGTGGTAGTTCTACTTGTAGTTTTTGAGGAACTTCTGAATCACTTTAAATGACAACTGTTTACATTTACATTCAACTGCATCCTCTCCAACACAATCTTTTTTTTTTTAACAAAGCCAATATCACTTATAAGTCAGTGTGGTTTGACTTTGTATTTGACTAATTCAAGACTGAGCATTTTTGATCCCTGTATCACTTTTCATATCTTGGAAATGTTTCTTCAAGACATTTGCCCATATTTAACTGTGTTATTTTCTTGCTTTCTAGTTGTGTTCTTTATATGTTCTAAGATTTCAATCCATTGTTACATGTATAGTTCTCAAACAGTTTTCCCATTCTGTGGCTGTATCTTCACTTTGTTTCTTTGGCTGTGAGACCTTTTATTTCAACACTATTTCATTTGTCTATGTTTTCCTTCACTATTGGTGCTCAGAGGTTTATAGCAAAAAAAAAAATCATTTCCCAGATAGATTTTGTAGAAAGATTTCTACTTACCTCTAATAGTTTAACAGTTTTGTACTTTAAGTCTTTAGCCCATTTTCAGTTGATTTTCACATACAGTATATGATTAGGGTCTAATTTTGTTCTTTTGAAAGTAGATACCCAGTTTTCCTAGCACTGTTTATTTAAGACTGTCCTCTTTCCTTTGTTTTCTTGGCACCCTTGTCAAAAATCATTTGAATACAGGTATTATGCTTATTTCTTGGTTTTCTATTCTACTCTCTTAGTTGATACATCTGTGTTTATGTCACTACTGTTGTTTTGATTGCAATCACTTTGTAATATGTTTTGAAAAATATGTGTGATGCCTCAGGTACTGTTTCACATTGTGTTGACTATTTGGAGTCTCCCGCATCTAAACCTGAGGAGTGCTTTTTCTATTTCTGTGGAAAATGACATTGGAATTTTGATAAGGATTGCCTTAAATTTGTAGATTACTTTGGGTGATATGCATGTTTTTATGATGATAATTATTCCAATCATTGAGACCATGGGATAACTTTCCATTGATTTGTGGGGTTATGGGGGGAGTTTTATTTTGTCTTGTGTCTTTTAGCACTATTTTATAGCTTTCATTGAGGAGAATTCTTACCTTCCTGATTAAATTTACTCCTAAGTTATTTTTTGTTGGGCTTATACATGTGATTATTTCTTAAATTTGTTTTTAGATTATTCATTGTTAACATCTATAAATGCTACAACATTTTGCATATTTATTTTGTATACTTTAACTTTTCTAAATTTATATTAGAATTAACAGTTTTAGGGTAGGGTCCTAAAAGCTTTCTATCATAGGCTCATATCATTAACAAATAGAGAACTTCCTGATTTCCCGCTAGATTGCCTTTTTACTTCTTTTTCTAACTTGATAATCTGACTAGAATTGCCACCACAGTGTTGAAAAAAAGTGCTGCCAGTAAGCATATTTGTTTCATCTCTAATCTTAGAGAAAATGGTTTCAATGTTTCACCATCGATAATATAGTTTTGATTAATGTCACCATTGATAATATAAGGTTTGTCCTATAGAATCTCTATTGTGTTGAGGTACAGTTCCTCTATACTTGTCTTCTGAGAAGATTTTATTGTTTCTCCATGAAAGGGTATTGAATTTCATCAATTTTTTGCATCAATTGAGATAATGATATAGTTAGCTTTCAGTTCATTAACATGGTGTACCACATTAATTGATTTGCTTATAAACGATCCATAGATTTCAGAGATAAAATTGTAATTGATTACTGGGAATGATTCTTTTAATATGCTTTTGAATTTAGTTTGTTAAATTTTTTGAATTTAGTTTGTTAATGTATTTAGTACAGGGCTACAGGGTCTCGCTACACAGATCAGACTCATAGTGATCCTGCTGTTTTTCACCCTCCCAAGTGCTAGAATTACTGGCGCACGCCACCAGGCCCAGTCTCAATCACTATCTCAGCATGCGCCAGAGGCAGGGCAGACACAGCAGACCCAGGGATAGAAAGTTTGTTAATATTTTGTTAAGAGTTTAACATTTGTTTTCATCCAGGATATTGGTTTTAATTTTCTTTTCTTGTAGTGTCTTTTTCTGGCTTTGGTATCAGAGTAAAGCTGGACTCGTAGAATAAGTTTGGAAGTACTTCCTGTGTGAAGTTAATTTTTGGACAAGCTTTGACAAAAAAAAAATTGGTATTTGTCCTGTTTCAAATTTGGTTTGGTAGAATTCAGGGGTGAAGCTGATGATCCTGGGCTTTCCTTTGGTGGGAGACATTTTGTGCCTCATTTAACCTCCCTATTCATTATTGATCTATTCATATTTTCTGTTTATGAATTAGTCTTGGTACAGCCCTAGGAATTCATCTGTTTCTTCTAGACTATACATTTTTTTCTAAATTTTAGAAAAGGATCTACGGGGTATCCAGGGTCTTACTACTAGATCAGACTCGTTTTGATCTGCCTGTTTACAGCCTCCCAAGAGCTGGGATTACAGGTGTGCATCACCACGCCCAGTCTCAATTGCTCTCTCAGCGTGCCCCGGCAGTAGGGCCGGCATAGCAGGCCCAGGGATCAGGGGATCAAAGCCCCAGTCCTGCGCCTGCTTGCAGTGCTTTAATCCGCTGAGCTACTTGGCCAGCCCTATACTACACATTTTTAACAACATAATTGTTCAATTTCTTATTTTTTTGCATTTTGGTATTATGAATTATAAGGGCTCCTGTCTTTATTTTCGGTCTCATTTATTGATATCTTTGATCTTCCTCCTGCACCTTAATGTTTTATGTATTTTAGATTTCAGTTTTACTTATTTTTTATTAGATTTCTAGTCTCTATTTCATTTATTTCTACTCTGCTCCTAGTTTTGTTTTTGTTTTTGTTTTGTTTGTTTTTCTTTTCTTTCGTCTGCCAAATTTGGGCTCAACTTGTTTTTTTCGTTTTCTGGTTCCTTGAAGTATGACATTCAATTGTGTTCTTTCTTCTTTTTTAATGCTATGAAGTTCTTTCAAGAACTGTTTTTGTCCAAGTCTATGTTTGGTGCACTATGATGCTGCTGGGTGGAACACTCTGTAAAGGTCTACTAAGTCCATTTCTTCACAACTTTGGTTATATTCTGTTATTTCTTTGCTTTTTTTTTGCCTAGTTCATCCATATCTTTGTGACAATGGGTAATAAAGTTCCCCATTACAATTGTGTTATTGCTTATTTGAGTTTTCTTGTCTGTTAAATTTGGCTTATGTAGATGGATACTCTGGTGTTAAGTGGATATATATTTATGATCATTATCTCTTCTTGCAGTTTTCCCCAGCAGGTATATAATGACCTTTATCTGTTTTGATCATTCTTGGGTTGAAGTTCGCATTGTCTGAAAACAGAATAGCTAGGCCTTTCCTTTTTCTGAGTTCCTGTCACATAGAGTATTATTTTCTATCCTTTGACTTTCAGTCTGTGTATTTCCTTTTGATTTAAATGTTTCTTGCATACACATATTGATGGATTTTATTTCTTGATTCATTTTACCCATCTGCTTTTTTAATTGGTGAAATCAAGCCATTTACATTGATGGTTATAACTGATATGTACTGGCTTATCTTTGCCATGTTATTTTCCTGTTGTTGGTTTCCTACTTTTTCCATCTGTTTAATTGCTTGTTCTGTTGGTGATTCCTTCCTGTTATTATTCTTAAAATTGTGGTCATTTTTATCACTTTCTAGAATATCTTTTTGTTCTTTGTAGGGTTGGCTTAGTGGTCATTAATGTCTTCATTTGTTTTTGTCATGAAAGTATCTTATTTCTTCATTAATTTGGAAAGATAGTTCTACAGGGTACATCAATCTAGGTTGTAAGCTGTTTTCTTTGGAGAAACGAACTACTTCCCTCTAGACTCTTTTTTCCTTGATAATCCGTGTTAAGAAATCTGCCATGATTCTGATGGACTTTATAGGAGATCTTACCTCTAACAGCTTTTAATATTCTGTTCTTTTGCTGAATCTCTGAGATCTTGATTATTATATGTCTAGGTATAGATTCATTTTTATTATGACTAATGGTGTTCTATATGCTTCACTTTGTGTATGTGAGATTCTTTTCCCATGCTTGGGAAAGTTTCTGCTACTACTTCTGCAAATATTCTTTATGCCATTTGTGTTGACACCTGATATTTCATTGACACCTATCAATATTGTTTTTCTTTGCATTATCTTGCAGCTGTTGAATTGCTATTTCCTGGTACCTTCTTACTTTTAAGATATCTTTCCTTTCATGATTTCTAGCTGCAATGCTGTCTTCAAGGTCTGAAAGTCTATTTTCAGTCCTGTTCAAGAGGTTTTGCCAGCTTTCAATGGCATTTTTGATTTCCTGGATATATGTTTGAATATGTTTCATACATTCCAATTCTTTTCTGTATTGTTCACTCAATGTTTCCATCATTTTTTTGTGCTCTTTTTTTTAACCTATGTATTTAGATGTGCTGAGCAATCCTTTCATTCTTGTTGTAATATGGTTTTTCCTTAGGTTTTTTTTTCTGATCAGATTTCTTCTTTATATATGATGGAGTTGTTTCTTCTCTTCAGTTGCTGTCATTTCAGAAGTTTTGGAAGTATGACTTGTTCTTCTATGTCAATATCTCCTATACTTAATCTTAATGGGCTGAAGTTCTGAAATTGCATTTTAGTCCTTCATTTTGACAATTTTGAAGTTGTCAAATTTCACCAGAGATCAGCACCACTCCTGCTATGTGGGGGAGGGGGAGGTGTGAAGTAGGGGAGGGCTTACCAAACCCCCCAAAGCTGTCTAGGGCTCAGGGTCACTCTTTAGACAATGGGGGTTGGGTGCAGTTTATGGAAGCTCAATCTAACTATTCTTTTTTTACGTATTTAGTACAGGGTCTACTACACACATCAGACTCCTTGTAGTGATCCTCCTGTTTTCAGCCTCCCAAGTGCTGGGATTACAGGTGTATGCCACCATACCCAGTCTCAGTTGCCATCTCAATGCACCCCAGGGACAGGGCTGGCATAGCATGCCAGGGATAGAACCCTGGCTTTATCTAAACATTCTTAAATACAAGTTAATTCCTCATTCTTTTTGTAGATTATTTAGTTTTAAATTATTACATTAATACTACAAACTCATAGCCTATTAGGTGATAAATCCATAAACACAGTGGATATACAATGATCAGATCAAAATACTTAACATTTGCATCTCCTTAAGTGTTTTAGAAATTTTTATTAGTAGATACCAGTTGTAGGTATTAATTGGGTACAATGTTAACATTTCAAAACATGTATACAATATTATACAATATTGATCACCTCAAGGGAATTAAGATTTTTATTTCACCATTATGTTGTGCTTGTATCCTTTGGGTGTTAATCTTCTAGTTATTCATAAAATATATAATAGATTATTGTGAAATATACTTCCCCTGTGCTATAGAACATTTAAACTTATTATTTCTATTTAATTGTGTTTGATACCCATTATCTAAGCTCCTTCTATCTTGTCTTCCACCTTCCCTAACTTCTCTAGCACTCTTGACGTTCTCCCAAGGTCATCCTCTGTACACATTTGATTTATATCTAGGTTTTAACAAATCCTTTTTCTTGAAGGATCTTTTATAGTTAAGAATCTTTGGTGATTTCACATATTGTTACAAAAACCTGCTTTATTTCCTCATTCAGATTGCAAACCATCTGTGCAGAGGAATGTTCTAGTCCAATTTTATCATTTTTCCGCTCTGCCAGTTCATTTTGAATGCTATCTTGATTGGCATAAGAGACTCCTAAAGAGGTGACCAGCTAGTGAGGGTACTGACCTCGTCAGTGAGTTAACCTAGTGATGGTCTTGTGTCTGAATGGATTATTAGGAGGCAGAGCCTAGTTGGCACAAGTGAGCACTTGAGGGCATGATCCTGGAGACAATATTCTGTTTCTACCCCTATCTCTCTCTGGCCATCTTCTCCTGATGCCTGCTTCCCAGACATGATGCACTGAATGGCATTTCCACCCCCACACCTTTTTGCCATCATATTTTTGCTTTGGATCCAGCTAACCATTTACTTTGGAATGAAATTTCTGAAATCTTGAGCCAAATTGGCCTCCTTTCATTTAAGTTGTATATCAGGTATTTGGGCCACAAGGATGGAAAGCTTAGCAGCTTTGGTGCTTAGCAGCTTAATGACGTCCAACAAGTTTTTAATAAACAATTTCAAAATGACTGTAAGAAATCCTATGAGATTCTATATCATTGAGAAAATTAAAATTAAATCAGAGAAAAATTTTAAGGAGACATTAATCATGTATAATTTTTATTCTTCCTTCATTGTATATAGGGATTTTTTTTTATTTTGCCAAAGTGCGAGAGTGAAACACTGAATTTTCATAATTTTTTCTATTATTTATTGATTTGTTCACATTTTCAGTGCACATGCATCTTAATCACCTACCTGCTACTGGATAAAATACCATTTGTCCCACAACTTACAGGAGGAAAACAATATTTTGGCTCGGATTTTTAGTCCATGATAAGCTGGTTCCAGGACAGAAGCAGGATAACAGAAGGCCATGACAGAGAAAAAGTTGCTTAGCTCATGGCACCAGGAAGTAGAAAGACAGAGAAGTGGGGAGCTGGGCAAGAACACAGCCTTCAGCTCCCAGCCCCAGTGAGCCATACCCACCAAGCCCAGCAACTAACAAGTAGACAGCTATAGGCCTTGTGATGTAGCCTCCTTCCAAATACACGAGTCTTTCAGGAACATTTGAGATCAAAACCACAGCACCGTACATTGAGCATTTATAATAAATTAGACACCCACCATGGTGAATAGAATGGAATCAAGGTAAAAGATAGAAACTTAACAAACACTACAAGGAGGTGAAAATGAGGGAAATGGGGAAAGAGAAAGACAAATGAGGAGAAAATATATGTACCAGTATTCATCATTGGATGACTTATTGTTCAGTGGTAAAATATAGTTATTCCATTCACATTCAATTTTCACCTCCTGTAGTAGCCATATTCTTTGAAATTCATAACTGTATTGCTTACACTAATTATCATTTTATTTTTAAAATAATGATCAGTTCACATATGAAAT
>NDGM011199692.1:0-17254 GCA_002564305.1 Octomys mimax | reverse complement strand
GTAAACTCGGCAAAGTCTTCTACAAGAGTCCAGTAGCCCATAATAGCATTGGGTCTTTTTAGTCCAGTGATATACACTAAGCACTCTACAGCTTATTTAGAAAATTACGGCTGCATTCTCCAGTTGAAATGTCTTTGTATTCTTGCCCACTAGAGACACTTTGCCCCTTCTGTTCACTTTGCCTGGAAAGTTCTTCCCCTTTTCTTAAATTTCACCTCCTCAGAGAGGTCCACCTGGCAATTCTAACACAAGCCCTCCTTACACTTACTGTTCCTCCCTTTTGAACTTCCTCATTTTCCTTCACAGCTCACATCACTACCTACCATGACAGTCCCTTGTTTCTATATCACCACTTTCCTTCACTTCAATACAAGTTCTGGAAAATGACCCCTGAGGCTATTCACTGTGAACTCCTAGAACCTAAACAGTGCTCAATTGGGTTCTTAATAACATCTAGTGAGTGAAATAAATCATTCTGAAAATCATTTCTGCACACAAACTGCTATGATCTAAGCATCCTGGCTCAAAGAAAATACAGTGAGCTCTTCACATCCATGGGTACCACACCCTCAAAAGCAAGCAACTGAGAGAGTCTGATGTTGTGGCTCGCAGTAGGCTGAAACCAGTGATGGTAAATTTGAGCCTCGCTTCAGCAACTGGGTCATTTAGTGAGATTCTGTCTCAAAAATTAGTTAAAGTTTTCTTTTTCAAGAAAATACTTGTAGCTATACTGAACATGAACAGACGTTTTGTCATTACTGTACAAATAATACAATATAACAACTATTTGCACATCATTTGCATTGCATTAGACATTATGAATAATCTAGTGATGATTGATACAGAAGGATGTATGCAAGTTGGATGCAAACACTATACTCTTTTACGTAAAGAACATAATTAAGCACACTTTGGGATTTGCAGGCCAGGTGCTGGAATTCATCCTTCAGAGATCTGGGTGTCCAGCAAGGGCAGGGTGGAGGAATGAAACAGAACTGGAATGAGAATTGGGCAACCTAGCTCCAGCCATGGCTGAGGTGACATGATGTGTAAGAAAAAACGCCAGCACTCTGGAATTCCATTTTCTTGTAACAGGATGAAGATCTTTGACAAGATGATTTTTAAAAATTCCTTCTCACTCTAAGGTTTCCATGATTTTGTTATTAATTTGTGTTATTTGGAAGAAAACAATTCTCCATTGTTCTTTCCTGGCCGTGTTCTCCTTTGGAAAAAAAGTAATAATACAATAAGATCATGTGCATTTCATAAAGATTGTTACCTCAGAAGGCTTTATGGAGTTAGAAAATGTCACTATAAAGTTAAATAAATGGCAGCTGAGGGAGACAAGAGTGAGGAGTCTAGGCAGAGGCTAGGGACTTTAAATGAAATTTCAAGTGAGAAGTGAGATTTGAAGAGACAGCTGGAGCAAACAAGGCCCTGACAGGGATGAGGGAAGTTTGAGGTCAAAGTATTTATGGGAGACAATATAAAGGTAAAATGGAAAAAAAAAAAATAACAGGAACTTTGTAAAATTTTGGTTTTCACACAATGCTATGTAATGGAGTGGCTTAATTTTAAGGAAAGGGAAACAACCATAATTCTAAAAAGATGGCAAAATGTTTGCCTGTGGGAATGTGAGTGTGAATGAGGGAGGTGATGTGAATGGTGTAATGATCCCGTGCTTTCAGACCACTGTGAACTCTTCGAGCTCAACAGAGAATAAATAAATGTAGCTGAAGTCAAAGCTTCTGGCTATGATGACATGGATTTTTTAAGTCCTTGCTGTTCTTTCTTGGCTCAAAGCCAAGGAAAACTCCCTAAATCCCTCATATTCTGACCAGGAAAGGAGTGGTGCCTTTCAAAAAAGATTATGAAGTATAGAACTCACTCCTTTTTTTCCTAAAAAAAAAAGTTAATCAAAGGATTTAAATGTTCCTGCTTTAGCAGGGCAACAGTTGGTCTTTTCCCGATCCTTTATTAGTTACCTTCACCTGCTTTGGCCTGTATTTTTGTTTTGAGGGAGAAAATGTGAGAATAGTTAGTGTCGTGACCTACAGTCACCCTTTCATCTTCCTTCTGAATGTTAAAATGTCATTCAGATACCCTGGGGTAAGGTGGGAAATCCTATTCCACACAGGATAGAGTCATAAACTTATGGTGTGTCATTGTCCCAGGCAAACTCAGATATTATTTCAACAAACTCTTTTGGCAACATAATCTATGAGTTTATTAAAAGACCCCCAGGTTTATTAGGTGGACTATAAATAAAATCTATATGCTTTTTCTAACAACAACAACAACAAAAATTCAACAACTAAGCTAAGGCATTAAGTTTTCTCTTCAAATTGCATTAGGGGTGGATCTGCTCACCACCAGCACCATGTACAGATCGGGCTGCAGGGCCTGGAGGGGCTCCTAAAGCAACTGCATCTGGATTCCTTCCACCTCTGAGCACTGGCTGAACTCAGGTTCAGAAGGACACAAATGCACAGCAGCTATTTCTCTCCACCTTGTCAGAGCAATTTCATGTGTCCTCCTTTGTGTTCCCTGTCAGAGCCTTCATTACCTTCCCAAGCTCCCTTTGCTATGAACAAAGCCAGAGCCCCCGATATCCTCCCACTGTCCTACCACCTGCTTCCCTTCCACATTCTGTCTGTCTTCCCCCATTTTTAGCTCACATGTACTTTTGCATTCTGGAAAACCCCATAAGCATCAAAAGAAGCTACTACTTTCTTCCTTCCATTTTTTTTTCATCCTCCTTGGATATATTTTGGATGTTCTAAGACATTACAGGACTCCTAAACTCTGACCTCTCCTTCAAAAGGCAGTCCAAAGAGAGAGAGAAGATACCATCTCAAAATTATCTCTCTGTTGAAGTAAGTTTTGTGAGGACATCTTCCCCCAGTGGTGTAGACAGAGGCAGGGGGTGACCTGGGGGAGTAAGCTGAATGAGGGCCTTAGCAGGTACCTTGGGGTAAACTCGGCGCAACAGCAGAATACAAATACGTGGAAATCCTAAGGGGTCATATCAATATACAAATAAATATATATGAATAAAATAAAAACTAAAAATTGTATGTTAGATATAAGCAATGAAGAAAATGTGTGCAAATCAAATTGTCGAGAAATTTGGAGGAAAAGAGTAATTCATGGCAACAAGTTAACCCCGATCAACTTGAGAAAGAAGATATAATAATAGTGAAAGGTGAAGCAGATATCCAACCTACTAAATATTGACAAGAACAATTCAAATAGAAGGCAATTGCAAAATATTAACTTAGAAAATAATACAATTGTTATAATAAAAAAGGTTTAGGCTACTTTTTTCCCAAAGCAGGTTGTCCTTTTCTAATTAGGCTCCAATGCAGTTACCACTAATGCCTCCTAACTCATTAGTAGCAAATGGGCCAGATTTTAAAGTAACTCTTCCCAGTAGCATTAAAATAGAATTCTGGAGACACAATAAGAAAGCTGACTTAAAATCCATTTCTGAAAATCTAAACAGTTAAGTATGGTTAAACAGATAAGCACTAGACATGACATACATGTGTTAGACCCAGCACCAGTTACAAAATATTTCCATTGTACTCTAGCTTAAGTGCTTTTCTATTATTATCTATACCAAGAATAATATATGAAAGTTCTTGCTTCTACACTCAACCTATTTTCCATGATGCTTATTTAAGTAGACTCTTCTTTCATCAACAACCAGACAAATACCAGAAAATCTCAAATATCAGTCTGTTTTGAAGAACTAGCTGCTCAATTATAGGACTGATTTTTAGATAATGTAATGTGGAAACTCCAAAGGACAAGAAAAGAAACATTTAATAATAATAATGAACATAAGGCTTTTTTTTTATGTATTTGGTACAAGGTCTCTCTTGCAGCTCAGACTCATAATAATTCTCCTGTTTCAGCCTCCCCAGTGCTGGAATTACAGTCATGCACCACCATGCCTGGTTTCAGTGGCCAGCTCAGCACACACAGGGTGGTGCTGAGGATTGAAGCCTGGTCCATGAGCTTGCCTAAGCAGGTGCTTGGTCCGCTGAGCTATCCTGCTGGCCCTTGAAGGCATTTATTATCTCAAAGTATTGTTTGGTGACAATAGGAAAAGTAATTGTTTGCAATGAAAAACCCAGGAAAACATGACTCAAGTTGTCAAGGTTGACTTCCTAAGAAATAAGGCGTCTCAGCACAAGTGCCCCCAGTTGGTACACTGAGAGTATGAAACTACTTCTGAATAGCCTTAAGAAAAATGGGAGGCTCAATATTATCACAGAATAACATCATTTAAATTCAAATTGAGAGAAACTACCAAAATAATTGCTCATTCCAAAATGTTCCTTAAAATTTCGAGGTTACAGAACAAGAAGTCTGAAGAGCTATCACAGACTGAAAAAAAAAAAAAAAAAGACAAGACAATGCAGCCTCCCGTACAGTGTGAATTCTGATTGGAACATGAAACCAAAAAGGGCACATGTACCAAGACTTATAATATTCAGCCCCATTTGGTGGCCTGTGCCTACAGCGGAAGCTGCTGGGAAGCGGCAGCAGGAGAGGCACAAGTTCCAGCCTAACCTGAGTAATTTAGCAACCCAGTGGGACCCTGCCTTGAAATAAATAATAAAATGGGCTGAGCATGATGCCAAGGCCTTGGGCTTAATCCTCAGTATTGCAAGGGAGAGAGATTGGTCCTGTTCAAATATGGGCTACAGTTCAGTAATATGCTATGTCAATGTTAATTTTTCTGTGTTTGATCATTGTACTTTGATTCTAATAAGTTTAGGAGAGGAGAAGTAAAAAGTGAACTCTTCTATTTTTCAAATTTTCTGTAATCCTAAACTTATTTCAAAATAAAAAGCTTTCTAAGAATACAAAATCCAATGCAGGTAATTTTGCACAGTTTTTAAAACCACTGGTTGAGAAGGCACATAAAAGCACACGTGTGAGCAAGGATTTTAAAAGTTATTTAATATTAAGATTTTTAGTTAGTTTCAGTTTTATTGTGTTGTGTTTTGTTTACAGCCTGTGTACTGAACCGGGACCTTCACACTGAACTATATCCCAGCCCTTTTATTTATCTATTCATTTATTTTTTGAAGCAGGGTCTTACTAAATGGCTAAATTTACCTCATCGGGCTTTAACTTGTGCTCTTCCTACCTCAGCCTCTGAAAGTACTAGGTTTATAGCCAAGCCTTATCAGGCCATTTATTGTTGCTGTTCGTGTTGTTTTTGTTCATTGTGGCAGTGGTAGGGATCAAACCCGGGACCTCATGCATTCTGAGTGGACAGTCTACTGCTAAGGTACATTTCAGCTAGGTCACCATTATTATTATTGTACTTAATTTTGGATCCAAGAATGATCTTAATAAATGTTTGTTATGAGTCTCCACTTCCAGTGGCAGAAGACTATGACTGTTTTGCTTTTTTTTTGTCTGGGGGGAACTGGGACTAAGCCAAGTCCTCACACAAGAGAGACAATGCTTTACCTCTGAGCTACAGTCCTACCTTAAGAAGTGAGTCTTACATGTAGAAGATTATGGTGTAGGCACTGCGATAGGCTCTGGGTGAAGCTGTCAAATTCTCTCACCACACTTTGTTGGCAGATCCTCACCCTGGCAGTCTGAGAAGCCTAGCTGATACGTTTCCGATCTGCGCCTCTGTGCTCACAGCAGAGTCTGTCCATGCAATGGGATGCCCAGGGGTGCTGCTGAGCAAAGAACGAGACTAATCTCTGCAGAATGAGATCTGAAATGCTTGTTCTATGCCTGAAACTCCCTGGAACATATGAAATGTGATAGAAAAATATAGTGAATGTTTAAATATTTTTAAAAATATGTTACAGTAAAAGACATCACCATTCGTCTCTCTCAATATCCTCTCCCTCTTTACACACTTATCCTGCCATCCTTGCAACTTTCTGAAGCAGCTCTGGAAGCCTCCTTTCTTGAACAGCTCCAGTTGTGATGTCCTGCCTGCCTTGGTGCTCTAAACACTCACCTTTCATAGTCATTTTAACGTTGGAGAAGAGCATGAAGGTGAGTGGAGCAGATCTGGCATGCGGAGGAAAGCTACATGACCCACCAATGGCCGGCACTTCATGTTTTGTTGTATTGTGCTGTTTTATGTTGCAGTGCTGAAGACCAAATGCAGGGCCTCATGGCTTGGGCAAGCAATTCATCCAGGCTTATACCTAGTTTGTTTTGGTTTTTACTCTTTGAGATGCTGGGACCAAACCCAGGGCCTCATGCATGCAAGGAAAATACCACTGAGCTCCACCTCTGCCCTTCACTCTGCCGTGTATTTCCCCGGCTCCATCCAATGAGCACGAGGGCTCATGCACGTTCAGCCCTTAACCCGCTGCACACACGTACCACCTCCTACTTTTCTTCCTGTGCTTGACTTGCCTCCACGGACCAAAGGTGCCAAAGGAAACAGACATCAAGTGACAAATGACCAAAGTGAGTTCACAGATCGTTCCAGAAGGTGCCTATGCATTGGTGTCTTCTGAAGTCCCTTTCCAGTTTCTAAATGCAATACGATCTAAAATCCTTGAGTCGGCAGCATGGGCAAGGCCATGGGTAACCTGTTTGGGTCACTCACTGGCAGCATTGTATAGGAAAAATCTTTGTAGGCCACTTGCGACAAGACCTTGCCTGGCAGCAGTGCTGCCAATCAAAAATGAGGCAGTGCCCCTTTTGGCAAATGGCCAGAGGAGGGTGCTCTGTGGCTAGCAGAGGACCTTGCGGGAGAGGAATGATAAACAGAGAAGCTTTACTCTCCATCTCCCTTCAAACCTGCAAGTGGAGCTGCTGTGGTGTTCCCCTTTTTGTCTCATCCTGTCACTCTGTAGTCTTTGAACAAAAGAGGCAACAATAGTCTTGTCTGAATGATTTCACAGGCTATTATTCAGACACTCAACTTTTAACATTTCTATTTTGTCATTCTGTTTCCACACAAAAGGTGCACTGCTACAGTATAATGTCCTCTGAATTATGTCAATGAGCAGCAATGGCTTTTAGCATTAAGTTGATCATTAACAACTATGGGATCCGAGACATAATCAGGGCTTCAGTCTTCTATGTGATTATAACATTATGGAGTTTGAAACTAATAGGAAGATGCACTCATAACAATATATAAAAATATTTATATGACAATAAAAGCATAGTGAAAAGCAAACAGTCTTAAACAGTATAAGGAATAAAAATACTAACATGCTTCATCTAGAGAAGGTGAGCTTCTAAAAGAAAGAAAGTTAAATAGTATTGCTAACATAATAATTGTTTTCTTATAAAGGTTTTCAGGGCTGGTCAAATAGCTCAGCAGATTAAAGTGCCTGCTTAGGCAGACACAGAGGCTGGGAGTTCGATCCCTGGCCTAGCGGTGCTGGCCTTGCCCCCAGGGTGTGCCGAGACATTGATTGAGACTGGGCGGGGTGGTACACACCTATAATCCCAGCACTTGGGAGGCTGTAAACAGGAGGATCACTAAGAGTCTGATCTACGTAGTGAGACCCTATAGACCCTGTACTAAATACAAAAAAAAAAAGGTTTTGAGTGTGGTTTTTTTTTTTGTTTTTTCCTTTTTTCTTTTTTTCTTGTACAGGGTATACAGGGTCTCACTCTGTAGATTCAGACTCTTAGTGATCCACCTGTGTTCAGCCACCCAAGAGCTAGGATTATAGGCACACACCACCACTCCCAGTCTCAATTGCTGTCTCAGCATGCCCCAGGGGCAGGACCAGCACAGCACACTGGGATGTAACCCCAGCGACTGCATCTGCTTAAGCAGGCACTTTAATCTGCTGAGCTATGTGGCGGGCCCTTGGAGTATTTCTAAATATTCTGTGCAATGGTCATGTTGACAGAGTTTTCTCATGTTCTGTTTCTGAGAGAGGGTCTTGCAATGTAGTCCAGGCTGGGCTCAAACTTGCAGCAGTCCCCCTGCCTCTGTGTCCGAAGGGCTGGGCTTATAGGTGTGTGCTCGGACTTCTATAGTGGAACTGTAATCTGGGTTCTTATTCTAAAAGAAAAGGAAAAAAAAGTGTATTTTAGGTACAATAAATAAAATGGAAAAGCAATCCCGTGTCTTAGAGATTATTAAAGCTCCTCAAATCTTCAAATTATTTGGAAAAAAAGGCAGACTGATCACCATGAATATCATTGTTGAGTTGTGTCTATTCACCCCCAATGCCCTTGTTGTAACTTCCACTTGTAATTACAATTATATAGCAGTGAGTATCAAACCATCCTAAATGTCCTAAAGATGGTGATGATTAAGTCACCAGGGGCCACATTTTCACATTTAGGGAAAAGTGGTATAGGGGCAAGAGCGACAGCTCAGAGGCATAAGCACCTACTTAACAAGCACAAAGACCCAAGTTCAATCCACAGCCCTGTAGGTCATGCAGGCTTGCCCAGATGCCCGGAAGTGCTGTCTTAGCAGATGCCCACCATTGTCCCCAGAACTGGCATGGTGGCACATGCCTATAATCCCAGCATTCAGGAAGTTGAGCCAGGAGGATCTCTGCAAGTTGGAGACCAGCCTGGAGGCTACAAAAGTGAGCACACTGCCAGCCAGAATGGCATTAGTGAGGCCCCATCTCAAAAAAAAAAAAAAAAAAAGAAGAAGTGGTAAGTGGCATAACCATTTGTTACAAGGTTTACTCTAAAATTTTAATTAAAAAAAAACACTTATGTTACTGAAAAAAATTAAAAAATCAAATTTACACAGTGCATTTGTGAGTGTGAGTATTGTATGGAAAGCAGTAGGCATATAACAAGAGGAGACAGGCTCAAAGAAGAAAATACACAAAAGAAGCAACATGAATTCATGGATATTTTTTATCTTTCACCTCTTTTTCTCTTTCTTTCTTGTTGCTTTTTCTTCCTTTCTATAGCTCCAATTTTTCTTCAAACAGCTTATAGTTTTTTTAACCTTTAAAAAAGGATAGATAGTTAATCCTGTTAGCTGTCCCCCTGGAAGTTTCTGAATCAGATATACATGTTAGAACAACATGCAGCTGAGCACGTATTGCACGGTTTGATTTGAAAATACCAGCCCTGTGTGCACACTTGCCAGTTGGTGTGCTTTCATTCTGGTCCCATGGCTCTTCCTTGACTGCCCTCACCTGCACTGTGTGGCAGGCAGCAGGATTCCCAGCCCACCAGACTCTATCACTTTGCTCTGCTGAGTTACCCTGGGAGTATTCATACAGAACTTTTTAAGTCCTAGCTCCCATTGCCTACACAAGAGTTTTTACTTAGGGAATGAAAGCAGAATATTTTGAGGGAGAGTAGAAGGCTTCTATTGCCTCAATCCAGGAAGCAAGGAGAGCCTGTAAGGGAAAGCGTGCATTCTACTTATGGGGAAGGAGCTTGACATGGTGAGTTGAGGTGTGAGACAGCATGCAAGCAAGCGGGGACTGTTCAGCACACTGTTCTCCAAAGATATCCACTTGCTGGCCTTTGTAAGGGCTAGGTTCTGTCAGCCCACTTCCCAGTCACCTTACAGGTCACTGTCCCTCTTGCAATATACTTTTTTATCCTGTCTTTCACTCTTAGTCTCTTTAAAGACAACACATGCATATTTAATACACATATCTTACTTATAGTACCACTTTCGATCACAAAGCATTCCAACATGTTCCAACTAAAAACCACTTCAATTCTGTAGCTATTCTTATTTTCCATTTTACAATTACATATTAGAAAAATGTGTATATATATACATATATATGTATATATATATATATATATATATATATATGAGAGAGAGAAAAGAATTGTGCAAAATCATAATAAAGTGCACTTATATTTTGTTCTCTTGACTAATTCTTGTGAACTACAAAACCAAAGATAATTGTTTCAGTTTATATTTCCTTCAGCAGTTCTAAGAGCTTGTTTTATGGTCTTCCTTTCTGATTTTCAACTGCTATTTCTTCAAATTCCTTAGGAACAAAAACATTAGGTGTTTATCTTTCATAAGGAGAAAGAATAAATGGGTAGAGAAAACAACAAATCGGCCAGCAACCAGTATTTGCACAAAGGACAAGTTTCCCACAGACCAGCATGAGCATATTCAGTGCTAGAAGGAAAGGACATGCACACAGGTGCATGTGCCATGATCTTCTTGAACTTGAGGACGCTTCTGGGGTCTTGCTTCTGCCATCCTGGCCAGGGCTGTCAATAGTTCAGTCACTCATACTAAAAGGTGACCATCTACCTGTTCTTGAATGGTCCACCTTTGCACAAGGACCGTGCTTGTGCAACGCTGAGGATGCTATTTCCATGAGATTCTGCTCACTTTATTCTGTGAAGCCACTCAATGGGAAGGCTATTCATGACCTTCTTTCTTCCCTTCTGGGGTCTGTCATGACATTGCAATCACATGAGGCTTGGCAGTTGGTGCTAACTGATGACAAGGGGCCTCATTTCTCTTCCACCTGGGCCCCTGAAAGGTTATTCAGAATAGAGTATAACTCTCCCAGAAGAAAATGACCTGAAAGAAAAAGGCAAAAGCCCTAGGGACTCTTACCACCTAGCATGGAAAGTCACAAACCATTGTGCTAGTCACATGGAACAGCCCCACCCACTCAGATGGCACTCTGCAAGGCACAACAGACCACAAAGTTCACTCAGAGTCACCGTGATCATCTTTTTGTGACTCATGCAATGTCCACCAGGATGTGAAATATGCTCTTTGACCAATTTGAATCCAGACAGGCCTGTGGCTGTTTGGCCAATTGAGACAGAAAGGACGATGCTCTGCAGGCCAATCAGGGTCCTTCAAGAGGACCTGTAGTCCTATGACTCCCTGCCTTGTGGAGTCCTGAGCCTCGGCCTAGAAATTTCGGTCTGCTCTGGTGAAAAGAATAGATATTTGGAGGTGTTTTAAAATGTTGGGCCTCTGTGGAAAGGGGCAAGTTAACCACTCCTCAGGTGACTCCTGTGTCCTCTGCCATATGACCACAATCATCTGAGAGACCCCAAGTTAAAAGCTTCACCAAGTGAGCCTGACAAACTCACAGAACACAGGGTCTAATGCATCAGTGTCTTTAGCCACAGAATCGTGACATGGTTTGTTATACAAAGACATTATACCAGAATAAAAGTTGGGCACGTTGTTATTGCTTGTTCTTGATAACGTATGTATAACTCTTTTCTTTAGGACATAATTTTCACTTCTGCCAGGATTTTCATACCAAAGGCCTTGAGGGTATCTGGGTCATTATAATACACACACACACACACACACACACACACACACATACACGAACAAACACAACCGGTTCCTTCACATTACTTTTCCTCCTACCTTCCATTGCCAAAATAGTAGTCATAGGAACTACTGTGAAGCTTCTAGCAAATCTTTCATGATCTGGATCACACGTTTTCGTTGCAGTATACATAGAGCCTTTTTCATTGCACCTATTGGACTATGTACTTAATCATAGTCTATGTAATTGCCCTGTCAATATTCTCTCTTTTTCTAGGTCTTAATCCCTCATAGGTAAATTTTCTACATATCTTATTCACTAGTCCATCTTAAGTTTCACATGCAGTACCCAGTATCAGTGAATAATAATGTCTCAAATGCCTTTTGCATTTTGCTTGGTTTTATAACAGCAACTTATTTTTACTGTTTTTAGTTTGCCTCTCTTAAGCTACTGCCAGCTACAAAGAAAAAACTTAAATCAATCAAAGTTTTGGCTAATTTTTCACAAGCTTCTGGAAATCAATGAAGATAACAGTCATTTAAAATGTGGCATATCACACTCATCTCTTTCTACCTTTGGATTAATTTTGTATTCTCTTATGTTAAGTGGAAATCTAACCTCTGTTTATTGAGAATAAGTCTTCATATTTTAGCTTGCTCATTGATATAAAATAAAAAGAAAATTCCTCCATTTCTAAAGTTCTCATTTTGCCTTCAAGATTTACTATAACACATCATTTTTATTTAAAACCTTGTTTTCTACATTCTTTGTTGCATATTTATTAACTTACTTAGACCACAAATAAAAGATTCTCCAGCTTTTTCCTTCAGAGACCTTGGAAAGCATAAAGCTCTGATTAATATAATTACACCAGTCTTCAAAAATCAAAATCACTAACAAAAACTCTTCTACACTAATAAAAAAAAATGGAGCCAGATAGACTGTTAGGTAAAACATATGTTAACAAAGCACAAAAGTGGTTAAACACAAGGACATTTTCCTATATAGAAGACCAAAGGCCCAAATATTCAATAACAAAAATTCTAGCCATATGTGCACTTATGTAGAACAGATTATTAACTGTTCTCTTCTATAATTACAAAAACTGAATCACAATAACTATGAATAATTTTAAATTATTTTTATGAAATCACAAGCATTAAATAGTGATGGTCATTCAGGGGAGATATACATCAAGGCATACGCATAACAGATAGACCAAGTTCATTTTACATTGTCAAAAGGAGGCAAATTCTGTAAACACTTATAGTCAGAAACATTCTCCAAGAAATTACTTTTTTGGATGGCACTTTCAGTATTATTTCTCTTTTTTTCTTACATATGCTTCTAAATCTGTGTTTGGAATCCAAACTTCAAGTATAATTACTACAAGTAGAGGAATATATCTACTTAATATCCATGGAGGCCCAAATTATTTTATGTTCATAAAGTCTCGTGGAAGTTTCCAGCTAAAATTTTTTAAAAGTTTATCTAGTTTCATTATTTTCAAAGTTTAATGTGCATTAGAATCCTCAATGGGGCTCTTTAAAGCATAGATTGCTGGGTTCCACTCTCGAGTTCCTTAGTCCTTAGGGAACACCCAAAATTGGCTTCTGACCAGGTCTTAGACTGCTAATCTTATCGGTTAGGAGACAATACTTTGAGGATCACTTCTTCCACCAGCCACTTATTTTACCTCTATGAACAAAGAAGCAAAGACTCGGAAGAGATGAAAGATGGAGCCGATGTTTCTGCTGAATTTAGTAGCAAAAATGACAGAGGGAGGCAGGACTACCCAACTTTGTAATGTCAAGTAGACCGCTCTTTGACTTGACTTCCCCCGTGTGAGTTGTATTCAGTACCGTGTGAGTTGCTCATGAATAAGCTATCACAGAAATAAGTCACAGCCCAGGACGAGGGCAAGCACGTAAACATCCTCTCTCCTTGTTGACGAAATTAAAGGCACTCAGAGCCACACTAAAAGTTGTATGGTTCAGGTACTTCCTTGTGGCCAATATTCCCTTTTTGAAGTTTATTTCTCTCTGAACATCTAAGGACTTACTTTGCATTCTTACATTGCAACGTCTCTGTTGATAACTTTTTAGTAATTCCATTACAGCAAATCACAGGGTTGTCAAATCTTCAAGGATCAGAAGATCATGAGTTGACAAGTAGCAGATGCACAGAAAGAAGTTTTAAATAACCTACATTCAATCCCCATGTGGAGTGAAGTAGAATACCTATTACTCTACGATAGTAAAACCAGCCGGGAAGTAACAAAGAATGCAGTTAGGCCACAGTATTTGCCATTTCTATTACTTTTATTCAATGAAGAATCAAAGAATTCAAAAAAAAAAAAGAAAACTCTTAGATTTTTCAAACAAGCTGTTTCTGTTTAAAGACAGAAGTTTCTGTTAAAATTTAGTATAATTGTGATGTCACTACACACAGTGAAAGCTGCAGGCAAACAGACCCTTCTCATTGTAATACCACTACTGTAGGCATATTTGAAACACTATAGCTTCTTCAGATTATAATTATAACTGTTTGCTGCTTCTGTGGTTTCAAAGATAATAGAAGTTGCTTACAAAATTTACACAACACTGATGTGTTTCATATAAAATATAGACAGTCATGTGAAAAAATGCACCATTAAACATTTTCTCATAGAGAAAAACAACTAAGAAACTTACAGACCATCAAATCCTGACTCCAGTGTTTTATTATGAGCAATTAGGCTGTGGAACCCAAAGGTACAGCCAAAATGTTTGGTATGATTTGGTTAATACCATTTAAGAGCTGAGCTACAGGTGCTTCCACCCATAGAAAAGAGAAATCCTAGAAGCTGTACCAAAAATTAATAGGTTTTGGTAATTATTTCTGTAGTCACAGCAGTAAAGTTGAACTTGAGCTAAAATACATTGTAAATGAGAACAATTCAAAATAATATTCATTCAGCCACCAAGTGTTGATTGTGGAAAAGCTGCTCCATGTCATCCACAGTTCCTACTGTCATGGAGCTCAAAATCCATCAGGAGTTCCTCTAGCAAACACTGAACACTGCTGAAAAGAAAAGTAGTGGTACAAGCATTTATTCTATCATAGGCCAGAACCTGTACATGCTCAAAAGAGAGAGAAATTAGAAGTTATCACCAGTAAATTTCTTTGATCAACACCAAGAAGAATTAAATGCAATTTTCACATAGAAAAAGCTATTACCTGGCAGAAAATAAATCCATGAAAGGCTAAAGGCTGAGCCCTTAGAAAATTATGTTAAGAATCATTGTCACTAGCCAACAGGTGCCATGGTGAGGACCTGAGGGTGCTGAGGCAGAGGAGTTTCTGAGAAGCCTATCTAGAAAATGTAGCAAAATGTAGGGGACAAGACACAAAAGCCACATGTGCAATGCCAGGACGAGCAACTGTAATAGCAAAGGAGTTCGTAAGACCCACTGACAAATAATCCAAACCTAAAGAGGTTTAAAATAGCCTCGTGACCGTTGTTTTGCTGATGCTGGTGTCCTGAAACCTGAATGTCTTTTGTGAAGCCACAATACAGATGATCATCAAAACAATGTAAATGGAAAGAAGCCATAAAATAAGAGAAAAAATGGCTAACTGAAAATTAATATATAATACAGGGCAGCAGTACAGAAGTTAAATTTTGTTCCATAATGAAACTAACCTGGACCACATCTTTAATAAAAGAAGAAAGAGAAAGAAAAAGAAAAGGAATGAGGGAAGTGGATGAGGAGGAGGAGGGAAGAAGAAGAAGAGCAGGAGGGGGAGGAAAAATAAGAGGAGGAAGGCAGAGATGCAAGGAGAAGAAAACATGTAAAATAAAAGTCCACACACCCTTCAAGAGGTGAATGAAAAGCCACAATATACCCATACCATAAAATAAATGCTAACAAACAACATGAAATAGATAAACCTGATATATGAACAATGTCAATGACTTTCCAGAACATTACAGTAAGTAAAAAAGGGTCAGTGCTAAAATGTCACCTATGGAATAACTCCGCTGCTACAGCAGTCGTGAAATAACAGAATAAAAGAAATAAAACCGATTAGTGATGGTCAGAGATTACAGGAGGTTGGAGGGGAAGGGGAATCAATGGAAGATATAGATGGCACCATGAGTGATCTTTAAAGTAATGGGATGCTCTAGAACTTGTACCAATGTCCATATCCTCTTTGTGATTTGTACTAATGAAAAATAAATAAACATCCTAACTATGCATTTAAAAAACCTAGAAATTCTGAAGTTGGAAGTGATAGTCAGTGACATAAATAACTCACTGGAATACTCAACAATGGATTTGAACAAACAGAACAATCAGTAAATTTCAAGATAAGTCATTGATATATCTAGTCAGAGGGGCAGAAAGAAAAATAAACATAGGGTGACAAACCATGGAACATTAACAAGACACTAATTATCCATAATGGGAATCCCATTTGAGGGTAGGAGAGGAAGAACCAGCAGAGAAAGCACTTGAATGAGGAGTGATCGCCTTCCTTCCAAATTGAATAAAAGACATGAAGCTACATAGCCAAGTAGTTTAATGAACTCTAGGCAGGATAAATGCAGAGAGCCATAGATGTTCCTTGGAGGGGAAGGTTGTAGCCTAATATTCTAAGGATGAATAAAGGACTCCTGAAATCAGCTAGGTACTCCAACTCAAAAATTAAAATAATAAAATCCTATCTGTTAAAATTAAACACTCAATTCATTATAAATAGAAAAGAGAAATAAAAAATAGTTCTTTACTGAAGATGAATCGACAGAATATTTATGAAAATTTTTTCAACATCAAAAATGATAAAGAAAATATGTCTTATACCTACCATAAAATATACCACTTCCAAATGGACTGTGAAAATTCAAGGCTAGAAGTGCTAGGAATTGGTCATAAATACACCACACAGCTACGGTGGAATGAACTGGCAAAACTATTATGGGAAACAAGTGGGAATTGCTTGGCAATAGCCAAATTGTGAATGCCCAGCAATACTGTTTCTAGGTATACACCTTAAAAAACACTTGGGGCAAGTGATATTGGGCTCAGCAGCACAGGGCCTGTCTGGCAAATGCAAGGTCCTGAGTAATATATATATATATATATATATATATATATATATATATATATATATTACTCTTGAAGTTTTTCATCATGACAAAACTTATAAAAGGTCATGTACAGTAAATTCTTTGTGATAACTCAGTCCAAATGCCTGACAAGACCATAATACAAACTAAATTGTAATTGCATCCTTGAAATGGAATAATACACATGAATGAAAATTTATGGATTGCAGACGCATGCATCAATATAAATGTTCCTCAAAATGCAATATGAGTGAAATCGCAAGTTGTAGAAAAAAGCATTGATGTTATTCCTTTGATGTGAATTTCAAAACTAGTTAAAATAAAGCATAATAGAATAGAATGTGTATTATGTTTAAATATAAGCGTGTATTTCTCCACACACTAATATGCACAGATTTATGGTAAAGGATAAGGAAGGCAAGTGCATACACATAACTCAGTATTCCGGGTACCACAGAGCACAGCAGAGACGATGATGAGCGGAGAGCAGCTTACAAAAACTTTCATAAGTGAAAGTAGCGTCTTGCTTCCTATGCTGAGCTGTGAGCAGGTCATTATATTTTTTAAACGCTGTTTACATATTACATATGTTCTTCTACGGTGTGATATTTCACAAAACGTTACCTTCAGAATAAAAAGCCAAAGCATTTTACTCGCCACCAAAAAAAGGAAAAGTTACCTAAGGAGAATTCATCAAGGTTTTTTTTTGTTTTTTGTTTTTTTTTTAGAAAGATCATAGATTTAAAAAGAAATACAAATAAAAAAAGAAAGGAAATACAGAAGATGTTAATATCTAGGAGGGTGAAACGTTGTTTTTAACCTAAACAGTATCAGGTACAGATTTAAAAGACAGCTTCTGAAGATTCTCAGGATCATTGCCTTGCTCATCTTTTACATATAACTGGATGGCTTGACA
>NDGM011199684.1:0-10159 GCA_002564305.1 Octomys mimax | reverse complement strand
GCCCCCTGGTGGGCTGAGCTGGCCACACACACAATAAATAAATAAATGTTTAAAAAAAATAAAAGTAAAAAAATAAATAAAACCAGCTACTACCACAAGTACAGTGAGTCCTACGTAGGACTTATGCAGTCAGACAGATTTGTACTATAACAAGTGTGACATATATGTAATCTAGTAGTTTATAATTTAAGGGGATTAAATAAACATCTATTTTATTTTAAAGAGTACACTAAAACATATGGGCCCTCTCAATGAGATTCTGTCTATTGAGTTTGACATGTAAGCAAGAACTAACAGAAAAAAAATATGAAGAGATTCTTGATATTGCTAAGCTTAGGAATTTCTCCCCAGTTATTACTCTTAGCTTAAAGGTTTAAGTATTTAAGTGTATACTGTCTAGTTCTGCAACATTTGAAGCAATTGCCTTCGGCTTATGAACTGGGAGCAGTATATCTTCCAAGTGGTAATCTACCACAGGTATTGTATTGATCAAACAAATGAATCTCTCAATGACAAAAATGTAGGCAGCGATTAAACTACTGCCAGGGATATAAACCTTAGGTAGATTATAAACACACATAAACTTTGACGTAAATCTAGCCCATCATTTGGAAACAAGCAGGGCACGTGACTTTCAACAATTTAGAATATTCCCGGGATGTGAACTTTCTCTTACTTGGTTCACTCTGCCTGTCGGTAGATGCAAGAGTGAGAAAAAGAAGAGAAAGAAATTCTTCTTCCTGGGGCCGGGGAAATGGCTCAGTAGAATAAGCACTTGCCTGGCAAGTGCAGGGGCCTGAGTTTGATCCCTGGTTCCACAAAAAAAAAAAAAAAAGAAATTCTTCTTCCTTTCTTCGTTCTTTTTTCCTTCCTATATAATATTTTTCCATATTTTTAAATAAGTGAAGAAATATAATATTTGATATTTTGAAATTGTCATGTATTATTTGAATTGTTTGAAATATCTGAAATTGCATTGTGTTTCACAAATACACTAACAAAAATAATGGCCTTTGACATTGTAGCATCTCCCATGCATGAGTAAGGAAGAGTCAGAGAAAGCTGTAGTAATGTTGCAGTGAACTCTAGGCTTAGAATACTGACTCTATGGGGATTTTCTTACTGATATTTCTTTTTATATAAGTTACTTTATTGATATAGCAGTGATAAATGTACCTCAGAAGAAAACAAGCCTTAGCAATATTATGTTAGATAATATAAACAGTACACTTTAGGTAATATGACAATAATGTACACTATTTGTATTATATAAAAATAAACATATTTCAATAATTACATTTGAAATCTACATTTTAAAGAAAGTTTTAAAATAAGTTCTAAAATCTTTGAATTTAGTGAAAAATTCCACTTCTCTAGCTATGATTGAATCTGACAAATTTTGCATTCGATCCCAGATACCAAACTAAATTCAGTTAACATTTATTTTGCCTATACTTCAATAATCCAGACAAAACAATAACTTTTCTGAAAACCAGATTGTTATGGTTTGTGTCTATGTGTCCCCCTAAACTCTGATGTGGTCATAGTGAAGAGTTTCAAAGATAATTATATTAAGATGTGTGAATGTGGATTAATAGTGTAGATAACAGACATTCTACTCTGGGTGTGGGTGCCACAATCAAAAGTCTTAAGCCTGGATGGAATATAACAGAAAGGAGGGAAGGCAGGTTTGGTACTGCTTCCTGCTTCAGTTGCTAGCTGCCTCCCTGCCTGCCATGGAGTAATCTATCTCTCCTCTGTGATGTTTCTCCTCTGTCGTGCTACACTGGTTTGAAAGCAGTAAACTATGGACTAAAGCCTCTACAAACTGTGAGCTGAATTAAACCTTTGCTCTTTGTGTGTGTGTGTGTGTGTGTGTGTGTGTGTGTGTGTGGTACCAGGGATTGAACTCGGGACCTTGTGCTTGCCAGGCAGATGCTTATTCCATTCAGTTGTCTCCCCAGCCATAAATCTTTGCTCTTTTAACTTTGGGGTCAGATATTTTGTCTCAGGAATGAGAAATGTAAGACTTAGCTAAGAGGAAATGAATTATTCATACAATTATTTATACACATTTTAAATAATTGAAATATAGCACATTCATAAGACAAACAAAATAAAGATCAGGGTGACATATACGTATAACTGTACACAGGCCAGGAGCAACCCTTCCATTCTCAACACTGATAAAACAATGTCACTTTGCCAGTTCTCCAGAAAATTCACAAGTAGGAAAGTGGAGAAAATTAAAATGAAAAAAGAAAGGCTAAAGACTTTAGGAGAGGCATCACAGTTCCTGAGAGTTTACCAGAAAGAAAAATGTAAGACCATTACTCATTGAATAAACAAACATTTGAATGCTTCCAATATGCCAGACAACATTCCAGATAATGTATGATTATAAGGTCAATTTTAAATAATTAAAATAATGGTTTCAGAGAATTGGCGGTAATAGTCCTTGGCCAAAATATCACAGGCTTCAAATAAATTAAGCAATGTGTTTACCAAAAATGCTAACAGCAAAAGTTGTATTCTTCATAAGCAGAGAAACCACTTCTCAGCTGCAATGATGGAAATCTCCCATTAGAGATACCAAAATCTGAGGATTTTCTTCTGTTTATTGTCTATCTTGACAGTGAAGCATACTTTTTACCAAGTTGTAGGTTAACATGATGAATTACATTTCACAATTTAAATAGCCACTATCTCCTCAGTTCCTTCCTAGCAGGCCTACAGCAGGTGTTCCCTCCCTCAAAACTCCAACATACACTACCAGTCTTCTTAGTGTGAACCTACTTGCAAACTGGAGCCAGTTGTATCCTAGGGAAAATAAAAAATATAATGACAACCAAAGTTTTATTTGCTTCACAAAGTTAACTAATATTGTGCAAGGCGTAAAATAAAAGCTTACAGGGCCGGGGAGATGGCTCAGTAGAATAATCGCTTGCCTGGCAAACCCAAGGGCCTGACTTCAGTCCCTGATTCCATCAATAAATAAATAAATAAATAAATAAATAACAGCTGACTTGGGAACATAAAGCATGCCAGGGCTCCTGGACCACAGATGCCCTCATGTGTCAGTTGCTCACTTTTAATCCAGCTCTGTTTGAAAATCCGCTGTGGCATCATCTCACCCTAAGTCAGTTAAATATTACATTTATCCTCTGGTCCTGACCACTGTGAGTGACAGTGAAGACAGATGTCCTCCTCAGTTAGCTGCTTGCTGCCTGTTGCTCACTAAAATAATCAGGCCTTAAAAAAAGAATCAGACCTAGAGGATTCCTTCCCCTGCCTTTAATGTCCCACCCACCTGATGGAAAATGGAAGAAGCCAAATACAGTTCTATGAATAGTAATCCTACTTTTCAAAAAATGTATTTTTTACTATAAACACCCTGTGAAAAACATTTGAAAAGACTGAACAACTAGAAATTCAAGCCAGAGATGGGAGCACACACCTGTAATCCCAGCACTTGGGAGGCTGGTACAGGAGGATCACTGCCAGTTTGAGGCCACTCTGGGATACAAAGTGAGCTCAAGGCCAGCTGGAACTGTATAGTGAGACCCTATCTCAAAAAGAACAAAACACAAGAAATCCATAGTTATCCAATCAGTGAACATATAAAGTATAAAGAAAATCAACCTACTTTTAAACTCACTAAATTATAGATTTGATTTTACGATTCTATGATATGGTTGTAAATGTCTATTTATATATTCAATGTAATATTCTTTTATGATTTTGATAATAGTTTTCTCTAATTTAAGAAATACCATAGTCAGACATTTAAATATATATTTTAAAATTACAAAAAGCAAATGTTCAGCATGGTGAACAGTTCTTTTCTTTTCAATAAAAGCTATTTTGACCCAGAAAGTAAAAGATTCAAGAAAATGTTATTTGGCCCATCATTACTGAGATAGTGCAGGAGACCATACTGACTGAAATGAGCCATTAGGCTATTACATGCTTTAACTTCTTTTAATGTTTTCTAGATAATTATAGGAATATAACAAAAAATGGAAGAAACACTTTTTATTCCCTCAGCAGACATGCCTTTCAACCTTCGTAGTTCATAATTTCCACAAAAACCAAATGGCTATTACCAGTCATCCAGGGCTGTCATAGGTTACAAAGAAATTAAGACCTTTTCAAGGATTCATAATGATTATTTTTCTTAAAATACTATGGCAAGCAACAAATGCCACTCAGCTGTACGTAAGTTATGTTAATGGTTTGATTGGATTACATTCATCACAAGAACAAAACACTTAGAGGGCACATTTTTCATAATCTTTCAGTAAAATTATTGCTGCACATGCATTACTTAACAGACTGCTCTCAGTGTTAAGGTACAAGGGCATAAAGGTTTCTTTAAACTTTAGCTTCCCTCTGTTACCTTACACTGGTGAATTAATACCAGACTGCGCCCTCAGTATATTACATAAACTCTTTCTTGCCATAGGGTTTTCATACCTATAAATTTTTATGCATGGGAAGGCAGTAATGACCAGAAGGAAGCATTTTTGAAAGTCATTCATAATCATAGCTAAGCCTTTTAAATGAAATGGAAGACAAGAATAATGAGCAAACCTGTGTACTGGCCTGAGTGACAGGTGCAGATAAAGTCAAGTCCTGGTTATCAAGAAAGAACAGGACGAAGCTTAGTGCTTAAGAGACGTGAACAGAAACGTGCTTCCTGAAGGCCCCAAAGCAAATGCTGAGGTCTGGATGACAGCTTCCATTTTCACTTTCTGCTTGCAAAAGATTGATGCCAAGCAGTAGATGAAGGAAAAAGATAGCCCTGATCCTACAGACACAGCATATTTCAGCAGCCTTTGGGAATATTACAGTTATTGTTTTTACATAATAAAGCCAGATACAGTTCTAAAGAGTAATCAAGGATGTAACCAGTCTTCTATTAATTCACAGGAGTTGAAAACATGGAATAATGAAAACTAAAAATATATTGAAAAGAGAGGTATAATTTTAATATTTTTCATAATATTTGATATATGATTGAACATATATGCTGCCTTAGTCCACTCAGGATGCTGGAGCAAAATACCTTAACAGGTTACTCTGTATTACAATAGAAATTTATTTCTCACAGTTCTGGAGGCAGCACTCTATATTCTGCTTCCAAGTTGTTCCCTGTCTCTTGTGTCCTCTGGAAGGAATTTGTACTGTGTCCTCCCATAGTAGAAGAGACAAAGAGAAAGGAGGCTTTCTTTCAACCTTGAGTCCTTTTATGAGAGTGTTAATTCCATTGACAAGGATGGAACAGTCATGACTTACTCACCTTCCCAAGGCTATCCCTCTTCATATCAGGATTAGTTAGTCTCTTGCTGGACACAATAACCTACACTCACAACTTAAGGAGGAAAGGTTTAATTTAGCTCATGGTGTTGGAGCATTCAGTCCATAGTCACTGCCTCTAAGGCAAAAACATAATGATGGACAGGTGTAACAGAACAAAGCTGCTTAGTCCATGGTAGCATCAGGGAAACACCACCAAACACTAATAGGCAAGAGACCAAGATCACACCTGTAGGACCCACCAAGGTACAGCTAGGTGTGTGTTCCCCTAATCAGCTAAACATTTCTTAATCTAATAAAGTTGTTATATCTGTCATACTCTAGCCCTTGTCAACTTTTCTCCCTAGCATGAATCCTTGAATCATACTTAATCTCCAAATAAAGAAAACATCAATATAATAATTCCACCTAAGACCAGAAAAACAAAACTTCCCTCTCAAAAGCTCAACAGTTTTAGTATTTTTCAAAAGTCCAAGTCCAAATCTCTCTTGATACTCAAGGCAAACTCTTAGGTGTGAACCTCTGTAAAAATTGCAAACAAGTTACATAATCCCAAGGGACAATGGCACAAAGTAAATATTTCCATTCCAAAATGGAGGAATAGGAGGATAGAAAAAAATCAGACCAAAGCAAGACTGAAAACAATCAGTTAAAACACTAAATCCCATACCTCCACATCCAGCACCTGGGATAAATGTAAATGAAAATAGGCATGGGTGGCCCCATTCCAATGGCCTTGTTGAGCAGCCTGAAAGTCCTCTCATAGGCTGGGCTCACTAAGGACTTGCCATTTTACTTTTAAAATTACTGGGCCTTTGGGAAGCCTGCCTTTGCAATCTTGTTAGACGTCTCTCTGTCTCCACAAATTATGTATTCTGCATGTCAGAAAACCATCATCTCATAGGCAATGCCAAAATCTGACATCTGGGGAAGCAGCAGCCAGACCCTCACAGCTATATTGTTCTCTGAATGCCTGGATATTGTACATCTCAAGCAGTGGTATTTGGAGCTCCTTTCCAGATAAAAGGTCACTACAGTTGCACTGTTGACCCTGACATGGGTGGGATGTTGTTGATGTCTGAAGTGTCTTCAATATACTTTTCATCTCCCCTTTGTACAAAGTATTTGATTTCTTTTTAGTGGTGCTAATCTGTTTAGAAGCCAGACCTACTTTGGTTCCAACATGGTTCCAACATGGTACCTTTTGGGTCAAAATTTAAATAATCCACATTTTTCTGCTTTGCCTTTTGACTTTGATTTTTTGCTATAATCTAGCTAAATGTAGCTACTAGTAAGCATTTCTCAGCCTTAATGTTATTCTGTCTTGAAATTTTATCTACTAGATTAACTAATCCACCTCAATTGCAAATTCCTTCAAAGTCTCAGGATGTAAGTAAAATATAGACAAATTTTCTGCTACAATGAAACATACTGCCATCAACGTCAATTGTAAATGGAATTCTTATCCCACATAAACCCATTTGAGGGTAGCCTTACATTTCTATTAGCAACTTCATCTTCCCAGCTCTGACTAGAATCACCTATCAAGCTATGTTTATAGCATTCTAGGACTTCTCTAACCCTCATCACAAGAACTGTCCAAAAATCCACCTTCAAACTTTTCTAAATGTTTCTAGATCACATGGTCAAGTCCAGCCACAGCAAATGACCTCCTCACCAATTTTGTGTATTAGTGAATCATCCCCTTTCTGAACACAGTACTTAACACTCACTACTTTAAGGGGGAAATTTCTAATTTAGCTTCCTGTGGGGATCCAGTGTATAGACAGTTATTTCCAATAGAAACATTATGACAGAAGTTCATGGCAGCCAGAGAGAAGAGTGGGGAAATGTGCCAGGGAGAAATGGGCAAGGGACTGTGTGTAAGAGCCAACCAGCTATACCAAGAAATGTGCCTCACTGACCTGATGGATGCTTCTTAATCCCGTGAAGTTGATATATTAGGATTAATGAATTTCTGAGGAGGCATCATAATCCAGATGATAGCACATGCACTTAGCACATGAAATGTAAATTAGTCTGCAGTGACATTTCTTTTTTACTACATTGAAGTGACCACACATTTTTTGTGTCATCTTTTATGTTATTATTTTTTAAATGTATTTAGTACAGGACCTCACTATGCAGCTTGTACTCACAGTGATCCTCCTATTTTAGCCTCCCCAGCTCTCCTGGGGGTGGGGCCAGCTCAGCATGGAAGGCCAGGGATCGAACCCCAGTCCCTGTGCTTGCCTAAGCAGATGCTTAGTCCGCTGAGCTATCTCGCTGGCCCAAGTTTTTTTTTATTTGTTTGTTTGTTCATTTTCTTTTTACTTTTTTATTTTTTATTTTAGGTTTAGTTTTGGTTTTTGATGCTGATGACCAGACCCAGGGCTTACACACTTGCTAGACAAGTGTTCTATCACCGAGCTAAATTCCCAACCCCAAGTTATTTTGTAGGTAGAAATCATCCCTTTTTAGCAGCATAAATATCCAATAACCTATAAAAACCATAAAGTACCTCTTGTAAATTCTGAGATTAGGTAAAGAAGATTCACTGATGGAGAATTGTGATTTGCTGTTTTCTGTTCACCAATTTGCTGGTGTATCTTCTCTACTTCCCTTATTGAGACAAAACACCCAATACCATCAAGCACACGAGTAGTGGTTCATTTTACATACAGATTATAGAGAACTCAGTCCAGTGGCTGGTGGTTAAAGGGCAGGGAGGCTTGGCAGATGTGTATGGCAGAAAAAGAAGCATCACATGAAATGTCAGTGGGATGGGAGAGGCATCAAGGGAGGAGGAAGATGGACCCTTCCAGGCCACGCCCCAGGGACCTACCTCCTGCAACCAGGATTCACCTCCAAAATCTCATTCAGTTATCAACCCATGAGTGGACCCACTGATGAGCGTCATGTGCCATGATCCAATCACTTGCCAAAAGCCCACCCATGAGACTTGGTGGACACATTAGGGGGTAATCAATAACAATCAGCTATGGCGATTAACATCATTATCTCCCAATTAAATTGATGGAATGCTATTAATAGAAAGAATACTTGAGGGTTTTTTTTCAAGCTGTTTCATTTTTGAGAACTTAGGGTCCAAAGAAATGAAATAATACAAGGCAGTGCGGTAATGGTGTAAAGATTCAGACACTTCCACATAGTGGATAATACTTTACTAAGAATGTGCTACTACAAATGGTAGATTCCATTATAATGTATTTCTTCAATTCTACTTAAATATCAATTTAGGGCATATCATTTTGTACACCATTAAATATTAAATTTTTCTACATTTGATCTAGATCATTAAAGTATGACATATATCATTGTATGCCTCTTCCTAATTTCAAAGATTCAAACTATATAAAACCAGAATCTTAGATTGGCCAAAATCTGTGATACCCAAGAAGTAAAGGACTGCTTTGGTCTAAGAAATTTATAATGAGAGAATTCATGGCTGTCCAATTCATAAATAAATTTAATGTTATAAGCAATTTGAGATTCTGAAGACAAAAGATTTGCTTTAAATTACATAGAAATACAATAGATTTTTTGAGATTTGAGTGCAAACTCATACCTTCCTTAGCAGCAGAATCTAGAAACTCAAACAGTAGCTATTATATAGCTATGCATGAGTAGTCTTTCTCTGCATTTGTAGATTAAGAACAGAGCTGTGTAATAGGAAGAGAATACCAAGTGAGTACTGTAACTATTTCAGATTTATTGATCTTTACTTACTATCAGTGCAGCCAATAGAGTATTAGATACAGTAAATTATATTTCTCATTAGTTGCAAGAGATATGTGAATATTTACTGACTTTTCTCCATCTTCTATTTAATTAAATAGAAAAGTCATGAAGTAAAGATATAAAGTGTTCATCAAAGTTCTGATCCCCATCCATGCCTACCACAATCTGCATTTATCCATTTTTTGTTTGTTTTCCTTTTTAAAATGAGGCATTTATAAACAAGAAAGCATACATTAATACTTTTTACATTAATATTTAAAAATATCTGTGGAGTAGTAGACCTGCTAGCAGCAGCAGAAGATACAGGAGGAGCAAGGCTCCAGTGCGTGGAAAGGATGGAAATGGGTTTTTTCTTTTAACTGAAAAAATGTCAGTGTCAGATGAGAATTATAGAACAGGAGTGAACCCTCATGTATACGGGTTTCCTAATTGCAAAAGAAAAAGAAAAACTACAAGCAAGTGCTGCTCCGTTTGCATTGCACTTCAGGAATTTGGGTCCCAGCAGCAACCAAACCCATCTCAGTAAACCGAAGGCCAAATCCTGCAGATCATTCCTTGACCCAAATGAAAGTCAGGGTTCAGCAGTCTCCAGCTTCTGTTGCTGCAGCGATTGACAATTAATTTCAAGCTCATTTGTCCTGCACAAATCATCTCCGCCTTCCTCCACTCACAGTAGCCACAGAGTCAGATCGGACTTGAGCAAAGAGTTCATTTTTACCTAAAAAAAATAATACCATGATTTCGAGAACCGGTGGCCCCCTCTTGTCTACTGTAAAATAATTTTTCAAGCTGGAGGATAAGAAACCTTATATAATTTGCATAAACAGTTGAAAGTAAATGAGATTATTTGCAATAAATGCCATTAACTTATTCTGATAGTGGCAGACTCCATTGCTGCTGAAAATTGTATTTTCAGTAAAAAGATGAGTGAGGCTTTCTGTATATGACGCTGGAAGGAAAAGGATGAGCTTCTGGATTTCTTTCCTTGTGATTCTTGTGTTCAACACGCACCAGAGGGGATTCTAAGCACTCAAGCACATAGGGGTTGCACTACTCTAGAAATCTGTAGAATCCTCAG
>NDGM011199680.1:0-13220 GCA_002564305.1 Octomys mimax | reverse complement strand
ATATAGTCCAATAGTCCATAATAGTTGTGGGTTATCAGCAGAGCAGGCAATTGTCAGAAGTTGATGAGTTGAGCCTTTTACAGCTCAGCATATTAATATGGCTTTACTTTTTACACCTTATAGTTAAGTATTGCTTTTTATTTAAGCAATAAAGAAGGGCATGGAGCCGGGGAGATGGCTCAGTGGAAAAGTGCTTCCCTGGCAAGCTCAAGGGTCTGAGTTCAATTCCCTGTTCCGCCAAAAAAAAAAAAGAAGGGCAAAACAGTGTTTGGGAAGGACTAAGGTGATAACATAGATACCACAAGAAATTAAAATGTAGCCCTGCCAGACAAAACCATGCCCAACAGGCAGCCGCTGCAACTCCTGAGGACCTCTGGGCCTGGAGTGTCGGGAGCAGGGAGCAGCTATTCCTACAGGAGGGAAACCCTGCCACTGAGCAGCTCTCCAGAGTGCTGTGGTCATCCTTGGCTCCACAGGCATAGGTAAAGGTAGTTGAGAACCGTGACACAGAGGTGAAATCAGGCAGAAAAGTACCTCAGATCCTGAAAAGTTCTCCCCACACCACCCATTGATCTGTTTTTTAAAATTATGTCAAGAATTGGAATATCTTAGAGACTTTGGATGATTTCTGTTTCTCTATTTGTCTTTTGTTCATTTTATATTAATTCAAAAGATGAAGCAATAATCCAAGAGCTATACTCCACATAATTATATAGCAGAACAGAAAATCTTAACCACCAATTTCTATGTTGTTCATATGTCTTTAAATGCTTTCAGTATTCCAATAAAACTACAGAATTTAACAGTGAGCCTCAGTACTTTCAGTCAATGGACTAGAAAATGTTTTACCAGGACAAACCCAGCATGCTGCTCTGGGAAGAGGCCTTCTCTATGGGAAGGTGGCAAAGCTCAGTGACCTCAGCTCCACAGTCTAGAAAGTACAACTCAGTCACATTTTCAAAGAGAATAACAGTTTATCCTTGATATATTTTTTTCTATAAAATCACAAATTAATAGCTTCTGAAAGATGTAAGGATTGTCATTTATCATTTGATTTATTTAGTTTTGAGGTTACCTTGCTGTATGTTGTACCAGGAATCAAACTCAAGGTCTCACAGTGGCCAGGCAGGTGCTGTACCCACTGAACTATATGCCCAGCTCTTATTTAGTTTTAAGAACTACAAAATATAAATGTCATAGAAGTGAATAAGGAAGAAATGCCCTAATAGTGCTGCATACACTTTCCTTTCATAGAGAAACACAAGGACCATGAGGGAACAGATAAATGCTGCTCAGTTAGTGACCAGTTATCACGACAGAGAGAAGGAGGGCGGCTCACTTTCAGTTCTGCTATGTGTGTGTCCCGAGTTAGTCTGCCAGGTAGCAGCAGTGCATCCGCCAGCTCAGGCTGCAGCGTCCTGAGCTCCACACCACAGCACTCACAGCTTTCCTTTGCCCCGCCTTTTGTCAGGACAAGTAGACAGAGGACAGTTTGCGGGGAGCCACACTTACCCTCTGTGGTCTACGACCTAAGAAACCCCATTTCCTGTCTTTGGAGCAGTATAATCAGCCAGAAAGTCCTCACATGCACTGCCAGCCACTCAAGGCCCAAGACTCCGAGGCTAGGCCAGAGTGCACCTTGCAGAGGGACGGGCCCCATGCTGCTGCCCAGCCTGCTGTGGGTGGCCGTGGTCTGCACCTACTCTGGTACACATGAGGCTTCCGTGGGATGGAGCAAGAAGGCAGGATGGGAGAAAAGAAGCAAACTGACTTAGGGGTGGTTTGTCCTTGTGTCCTATGGTAGTGTAATTCTTATAGTATTTTATTCACTATATGAAGAATCAGCTCTACTTTCTGACTTTTCCCACAGGACCCAGCATGGCCCAGAAAGTGACCCAAGTGCAGACCCCCACAGCCAGACGGGAAGGGGAAACAGTCACCCTGGACTGCTCCTATGAGACAAGCTGGAGCTCATACATTTTTTGGTACCAGCAACTTCTGAGCAGAAAGATGATTTTCCTTATTCATCAAAGTTCTTCTGCCACTGGGAAGAGTGGTCGCTATTCTGTCAGAAAAGCAGGGAACTCCATGAGCCTCATCATTTCAGCCTTACAGATGGAGGATTCTGGAAAATATTTTTGTGCTCTTTGGGAACTCACAGTGCTTGAAATGATAGTAAAAGCTGAACAAACACTCAGGAGCTCCCTGAGAGACAGGCCCTGCTGTGGAGCCCAGCTGAGACTCGCACCTGCAGATCCCAGGCGAGGAGGGAGCGCGGTGGTGGCTCCATCTTTGGTCTGGACCAGAAGGTTAAATTCTTAGTAAAACCTGATTCTGTCTCATTTGAAATCAGGGGTGAGCTGCATGTCAGGTGTAAGATGTGTTTTGTAGTATTTGTGTCTAAAATAAGAATCCAAAATAAATGCATCAAAATACATATATAAAGCTCCCAACAAAACACATATATCCTTGTCTAGCCTTGTCAACTTGCACCATGACAATGTAATCTATTGGTTTCCCTTCAATCGGCTTTGAACCCAGCTTTAAATGTAAGCTATTTACCTAGCACAGCAGTGAAAGGGCCATTTCCTTAGCCCTTTTCTCTTAGGCTTTTGCTGAGTGTGATCAGAGAAGGAGACCCAGCAGGACTGACTTAAAATAAGAGTAATTAAAACAGGTACATCATGTGCATTATGTAGAGGTAGAGGCAGAGCCTCTGGAAAGGATCCTTCTCGTGCTGAGCCTGAGTTGACTGAATGTCAGCTATGCCCAGAGCTGGGAAGGGAAGCTGGATGAGCACAAGCATTGGAGGAACTTCGACCTGGAGGGACATAGTAGGGCTCATGAGGACCACTGGGACCGACAGGACAAACTGAAGCTTGTCTGTACCTCAGCTCCTTTGCTCTTAGTTGGTGAATGGCCTTCAGGGAAGCAGTGTAATTTGCCACCTGGCCAAAGCCAAAGCCAACCTGAAGGAAATGTGTTGGGAGGGGAAGCTTTGCGTTAATGGGAAAATGAGCTGACAGAAAGCGGAAACCTGTGGGCAGCGGCACAGGGCTTGAAGCCCCAAACCTGCAAAGTATGAGAGAAATGGCTGCTGTGTCCCATTGAGCTCTCAGGTCCTGCACTGTCCCTGCTGTGACTCTCCCTCAAGCAGAGCTGCATGGGGAATCCAATGCTGGACAGGGGATTTCCAGAGCGCAGAAGGCTCCCATGGTTAGCCCTTGTCCACTGGCATATACATCTCCTGTATCAACAGGTTTCAAAAGACCAGAACAATTGCGCTCCTTGCTAAGACAGCACAACTGTTCCCGACTCTACTGAAGACACTCTGCCTTGTCTACTGAAGGCCACGAAAAGGCTGTGTGTTTTCCAGCTGAGGCCCCTCTTTCAGTGACGTCCTATTGCTTAAGCACTGAGGGACAGTGACACAGATTCTCCCTCATGTAATAGTGCATGTTATAGTGCATGCAGGCAAATGAGAGGAGAGCACACCATGGCTGCTGTATACATAAAGTGAAAATTTCATAGCTGTTATGCTTTTGTTGCCATAAATGGTCATGGAATTGTGCTGGATTTTATAAATAACTTTTCCACATTATCTTTGCCCCTAATAACCCCCCACTCATTAATGCATGCACTTAAATTTCTACATAACAAGCCCTCAGTCAGGACCAATGCTATATGTAAGGACATAAATTTGAATTAGGAAGTCTGTAAGTCAACCACATCTATTGGCAGGAGAGTTACAGCGAAGCAGCTGAAGGTAAATCCATATTTGCGCATATCTAAGGGCACAAGTACAATAACATCAAAACCTCTGCAACACCCTGAGAAAATCCATACACTGTGTTCTAAAACTAACATAACAGGTGGTGTCTGGCTTTCAATAATGAGCAATAGATCAATGGCAAAGAATGAAGCAGTATTTTGTTTTTATTTTTTATGTTTTTATATTTTGATAATTTTATTGAGAAAGAAGTAGCAATGAGAAAGAAGTAGCAATGAGATAGTTTGAAAACAGGTTAGTAGTACACTTACAATAATTAATACATTACATATTGTTATCTTTGTAGTAATTATTCCTAGTACAAGATGCAGACATGATGTCTTGTCTAAACACGATAGGCCAAAACCTTCTTCTCACTGAACTAAGAGAAAGTAGCTGTATATTTATGCTATTTTATATTTGCGCTACAAAATGGTCTTTTGTTTATATTCCCCCTTTTTTAAAGTAGTATTTTTAAGTACTCAGAAAATACACTTTCACATTATCTTTCCTATCTTTCTATGAATGTGAGCTACACTTTTAGGCTTATAAAAACCATTCAATAGTATGTAATTGTTTGCTCTATCATCTATGCCTATATCTGGTTATCTGAGTAACAAATTTGATGATAACAATACATAATATAACAACCATTATTAACTTTTAATTCTTGTTTTGAAATTCTATATTTGTATTATCCTAAGTTGCTTTGGTTTTGTCTTTGTTCTCATTGTTTATTTTTGTTTTTTCCCCCTTTAAAAAATTATTGAAAAAAATCTTCACTCAAGTCATGTACACTGACCTGGAATTTCATCTGTTTGGGAAGATGGAACTGAAGAAACGAGTTCAAGATCAGCACCAGAGTTTAGCCTGGCCCTTTCTAAAGAAAATTTTAGAATGTGGAAGACTTTGAATGTCCATCCAAAGACTGAAAAAGTCTTTACTTCATTGTTGTGAAATAAAGCTTCAGGCTGTCCTGAAGCTCCTGGGTTCAGGGAATCCTCCTGCCTCAATTTTCTAGGCATCTGAGCCTACAGGCTTGAGGGCATGTGGCCTCATGCGTATTTCTGAAAAATGACTCCAATGCAGAGTATATTAAGAGTTCACAAAATCAATAAACAACCAAGAATCAAAATTCTGAAAACTCAGCCATTTCAGTATACGAGAATAGCAAATGAGCTGAGCAGCGAGGACTTCACATCATTATGCACCAAGGAAATAAACTTAGAGACCCACACACAGGTTCCTTCTCTGGCTTTCAGCCCCCAGAGTGAGGTAACGTGGTCAGGAGGAAACAATCATGAAGACAGCAGAAGTGAACGACTGTCTCCAGAGAAAGGGATGGCGAAGACTTCTCAAAGCGTTTCTTTCATATGATGAGGAGAAAACCCTTTAGTGAGCCACAGACCTGGATATTGAAGGACAGGCAGATTTTTCCAAGAAAATCAAAGTTGTATTTATTGAGTTTTGTATAGATGAGGCACACTAGTGCACATTTTAGACTTATTAATTTAAACATCAAAGATCTATGATACAGGTTTAATGGTCCCAGTTTTTAATGTTTGAGTAATGAGATGCAGTTTTCCCTTATCTGGAAGAGCTTCCCTGTGGTCATTGGCAGTCAGAGTCCAGCATCTGAGAGGCTGTGCCTGAGGGGCAGGGCTTTGGCTGTGGAGCAGTAAGGGGCCCAGAGCAAGTGACTGTTGCCCCAGGCAAGGCGGTTGGACTGGGTTCAACTATATACCTTTGAGAACTGGAGGAAATGATGGCAAACTTGGGCAAATGATGCAAGTTGCCCAAGGATCATTCGATTAAAATCATTAAGTAACCAGTTCCCAATCAAAAGCTACATACTACAGAGGTCTGATTCCAGTGTCTGACCTAGCATCTTCTGCAATGGTGCACTGGGAAGTGTAAGCGGCTAGAAGAAGAGATATTCCTGTAGCACTCCAAGCCTGTTTCCGTATCAGGATCTCTGCTCTTTGCTTTTGCCCCCATTGCCTGTAGTGTCTTCTCCAAATATCTTTGTGGTTCACCTGTGCACTTCTCCACATCGTTATTCACATGTCACCAGTGTGTAAACCTGTGTCTAGATCGATTTTCCTTCCTGCAGAGTGAGGGGCTCCAACACACTTAGTTTGTACAGAGCTTTAGTAGTTCTTGATTGAAGTGCTGCCTCCTGCTGTCCTGCACAAATATTTATGACATTCAGCGCTGTTCTTGCTGCCCTGTAGTGGCTGTGGGATACATTGTGATGGTCACCTAAATGCAATAGGACCCACACTGCTGAAGGACACTGAAGGGCAGTGAGCTGGAGGGCCAGCAGGGAGATGCTGATTTAGGAGGAYTGGCTGAATACTGAATAGGGTGTTGACCTATTGCTCTGCCATGTGTGAAGGAGACTGACCYTGAGATGACAGCACACGTGGAGTGATTGGGGCCTGGGAGTCTTCCTGGGATAATACTTGGCTTTGCTGTACAAGGCAGGAGGTTTCAGTCTATTAAGTGAAATGTGTCCACTTTCTGTCTTTTAGTGTAACAGAGAAATATCCTGAGCCATGGGCACAAGACTTAGTGATGTGGAGAAATGAGCAGTTGTGGGGAAAACTGAATGGTACAATCTTTCCATGGAGTATTATAACCCCTAGTCTCCACTGTACTACCAAGGTGCACAGATTTCTCAGTAACAGTAAGAACCAGGGTCAACCATGGGAATCTGTGATGACTCATCAAATCTGCGTTGTGAATTACAAAATACACCTCAGAAGTACATTGTAAACTTTATCATATAAATTCCACTGCAATTTCCGACTGGGTTCCTAACCAGTTCTGTTTTATACATCAAGTGGACTTGACTGAGGGCTTGGCAAGGGGAACTTATTCTCCTGGATGGGAGACTTAGGTTCTCATTTAGTCCTTATTGGAGTTCTTCAAGGTTTTTACGGAGCCTGCACAACAGAGTTTCTGACACTAGAAATGAGAGTTGAGTTTTCAGCCTACTCCTCATCTGTTGCATAATATTAGACAACTCAATTATTTTTACTCTTCATTCCCTAATCCCTATAATCCCTGCATATAGGTATTAATAAAATCTACTGTAGTGGTTATGCTGAGAAGTAAATGAGATGGTGCGTGTCTATGGCTAGACCCATGCCAAATGATGGCAGCAAGGTGCTTAAAGAAAACAAATTAAGTATGTGTGCAGGTAGAGGCCTTGTTCAGGGACACCACGTAAGCAATATGGAAGAGGCCCCTTTGTGCCCTGTGTGGAAAGGAAGTGCATTATTAGAGGAGACTGTGTGTTGTATTTTATTGAACAACATCTGTGCTCTGGCCTGATGCTTTAAGATGCGAGAGCCCTGCCTGGTCCATGTCTAACCTCACTTCTATGTATTGTTACCATTTATTCATGCTAGTTGTGTCCCTCCACCGTGCTTGTCTTGCTGTGGTCATCATCCTCCAGTCAGACAGACTCGGCACCCTGGCGGAGCAGTGGGGAAACCTGGGCCTGGAGGCCTCTGTATGCTCTCTCCACTTCTCTCACCTAACAGCTGCACAAAGCTCATTGGGTGAAGAGAAATTCTCTATCATCTCTTTTGTTTTATTAGCTAAACTTGAAAATATACTAATATAATTTTTGTTTTAGAAAGTTATAACACAATCTCCTTTTTAGACAAAATTTCAGTTTCCATTATAAGAAAACTTTATTATGTAAGGTCACTTACCCAACCAGGTGACCAACTAATTCTCCTCCAAGACACTCCTTGAGAGGCTCTTTACTGCCTGATGGTTTGGGACCCAGGCAAAGCAACAGGCCACTTGGCCTAGTGTGGTCACCCCCATCCTAGGACCCAGAGTGCTCAGCAGAGTTCTAGCAAGCTGTTGGTAGTGAACTCAAGGGTGGGAGACTGCGGCCTGGACTGGGGACACACTTGTGACAGGCCGACAGAGTGAGCACACAGTCTCCTTCCCATTAGCATCTCTGTCACTTAGGAGGTCTGTGCTGTTCAGGGCTTAACTTTCTTATAGCCCCAAATAAGTCACCTGTGTGATTATGGCTGTGACGACAACTTCCTCATTATGAAATGGGTACCAGAGCCGTGACTCCGAAGTTCTACCCAACTGTGTTGGGTTCAAGAGTAAAACAGGCGATCTGAGTGAAACTGAGAGACCAGCGCAGATGAGGGCCTCTGCAAGACGCAGTCCTCAGCTGTCAGGGTTGGGTCTGATGCAGGGGTGAGGGCTCAGGACCAAAGCTGCCTGCGGGCTGTCAGAGAGTGCAGGGAAGACTTCACCATTTTGCTTCTTCCCATCTCGCTGCATGAGATCCTTTCTGCCCAGGGGACTTGGCAACTCGCAGGTCTGCCCCTCCCCATCTCTAATTTTCCACTGGCAAGTTTTAGAATCACCTAGTGGATGATGGGCCACAGGCATTGCCACGAGTGGTGATTCCCTGGAGTCTGCCTTTTGGTCTCTCTCTCTGTCTTTATTTCTGTGTCTATTTTTACCTCACTGTCTCTGGTTGTCTCTGTTGTCGTATGTGTCTTACTCAGTCTCAGATCTTATATCTGTCTCTCTGTCTCTGAGTCTGTGTCTCTGTCTCTCTCTGTCCCTCTCCCTCTCCCCCTCTGTGCACCCTTACTCTCTCTTGGCCCTGGTGGCTGCTCCTTGGTCTCTCCCTGTCCCTCTCTATCTCGGTTTGCTCCATCTCCTCTGTGCCTGTGCACCTTGCTCCTTTTCAGTGAGTTTTCCAGATGCTGGGACACGAGGCCCACCCTTGCTTCAACCCATCTGTTGGTGGCAGAGATGTGCAAAGGGGTGGCAGGCATTGGTGCCACCATCCTGGCTGGAGATAGCAGGCTGCTTCCCTTGCCACCACCCCCAATCTCTTGCACTCCACCTCGCTCCAGTCCTCACACCCTCTGTTGGTGTGCTCCTATCATTAGGGGAACTTGCTGGAAGATCAAGGCTACCTGAGATCTGTATAAGCAGGTTGGGAAAGCCCCTGCTCCCATTGATCCATCCCAGGGGAAGGTAAAACAGTACACAGAGAACACATGATGAGACTGGGCAAGAGCTCGAGGGACTCCGACAGGATCCATGTGCCTGTAAGGAGGAGCTCAGGACTGGAGTGTAGGTGCAAGTGTGACACACAATGGGCACAGGCACACACATCCCCCAGCTGACATGGGCTGCCTTTGGTGGCCAGATCTGTGAGGACCTGAGAGGAGCCCTTGAGAGTTTGTGTGTGTGTGTGTGTGTGTGTGTGTGTGTGTGTTGTGTAAGTGTTTGTGCTCATACTTATGGGGTGATGGTGAGGGTCTCACTATCTGCTTGTTTGTGTTTCACAAGGACAGACGCTGGCTTCAAGTAAACACAAGGCAGTACAATGAAGAAATGTCATGAGTACTGATCTGCACATTACATTCTATGAGGAATGAGTGAAAGAATCAAACTTTAAAATGAAAATATAAATAACTGCATTGAATCCATGTAAATCTACATATTTCTATACTATGTATGAACTTTTCTATTATGAAAATGTTTTATTGTCATGCTCTTGAGCCCTGTGGGTGCATGTGTAGAGGCATTAGGATGGTTTTCAGCTGTGGCCTGGATAGCAGCATGAATCACAGGGAGGGACTTTAACTTATAACCAACAGCTGAGGTGCCCTGAGAATCAAGTATGCACAGCCCTGTTCCCGCATGTACTGTGTCACTCATAGGCATTGATCCGAACCATGGCTATGCTCCTTCCTGCAGAAGTAGATAAGAAAGATCCAAGATATTAAAGCAATTAGAAAGGATTTAGAATGGGAGTTTAAAGGACTGAAGGACTTTATCAACATTTTCAGCCATACAGAATAAAATCCTGGAGAAGAGCTTGGATCCAGAGCCTGAAACTGGCAGCAGCCCAGCTATTAGAGGGAGATTCTAGGAAAGGGCACCATTCAGCCATCCTGTCTAAGCACAAGCCGCTCACATTTCGTGGTGAGTGAAGTACATCTGAAAGAGATGCACAGCTGCTCCTTGCATCAGTCTGCAGCCTGAGGTTTACTGAGGGTCTCTATGCTTTTATGCTGGACCTCTGTAATATGTAAACTCCGTATCTATGATCCCAGAAATATTCGCTCTCCCTGAGAAAAAGCTCTAAGAGTGTACATCAATGTTCTCCTGCTTATCTAAGGGCTGCCTTATTCCCTTTGATTATGCTAACATTGCTAACTCACAGAAGCTTTATTCCTTCTGTTTTGTGCTCTATGCCTTGACTATCTGTATGTACTCAACAAGCACTCACGTTTTAGGCTTCATCTGTTTCCTGGGAATGGCGATGTCAGGAGCAAGCAAGACTGACTTGGAGGAGCAGAGCTGGTGCAGCACGAGCCCGGCCTGTCTGTGAGCCTCTGTCCTGGCTGAGGCAAGAGAAAGTGGAAGAGAAGGTTAGCAGGCAGGACTGGGTCACCAGCTCAGTGAGCCCCCGGGGCATGGCATGAGGGACCAGGGATCAAAACCTGGTCTCTGTGCTTACTGAAGCAGATGCTTAGTCTACTGAGCTATCTCTCCAGCCCAGAATTTTTAAATTATATGTGCACACATAAATATAGCTTTGTGTATATTTCAGATTTTTCTATGTGAAATGCTATTAATTGTTTGTATTTACCGTGTTGCCCTCCACTTTCCTCATGCATCCCCTTCTTCTCTTACTTTCTCTCAAGCTAACTCACTATCTTCAGATTCATCTCATGGCTGACAGTGGTCACTATGTATAAATATTAGACAGAAATTCAGTTTATTAAATTAGCTGATCCAACATGTAAGCACATAAAGTAATAAAAACAAGAGACAGGGCCCCTTGAGGGCCCTCCCTGGGGTCAGGGGTTTGCAGACCTGGCAGTGAGAGGCAGGGAAAGGAGGACGGACGCAGAGCCCCTGTGCTGCTCTCCATCTTCATGCGCGTTTCCTGGGCTATCGTCCAGGTCCGGAAACTGCTCGGTGACTCCCTGGGCCCACCTGGGTGTCTGCTTCTCTCTTTCTAAAAAGGGGCAAGAGAAGTGCAGGGGTAGCAGAGCTCCTCAGCCCTGAGTCTCCAGGAGGGACCCAGCCCTAAACTGAGGTGCACCTTTTCTACCACCATAAATATATGTGCATTGGTTCTGGGAGAATCCAGGAGGTTGCCTTGCCAGTTTGATCATCATGGCACTAAGGACAAACCAGACTGAAGGGCCAGAGTCAGCATTTAATTTCAAAGCCTGTCACAGCACCCTGCAAATAACAGCCTGTGAGCTGGGAGACTCAGCTCCTCCCTCTGTGCGCTGGAGCCTCAGTGCTCCCAAGTCTCCTGCAGCTCGGCTCCAGACAGCAGCTGGGACTGAGCCTCAGCTCCAGCCTCAGGGCCACACACTGCAGCATGCGCAGCTCCGGGTTCCTGATTCACACTTTTACTTCTCCTAACACCAGGCTTTTGGTGCAGACATGCGAGGTGGTTGGATTTAACTATTTATATTTGTATTTACATCTTTAATCTTGGAATCTGTTAACAAATATGTTCAATGCACTGAGTGCCAGTCACTCCAACTAGGTGATTACATATATTATCCAAGTACTAAAAATATTCCTTTATTTTGCTGAGGAACACGCTGAGGACTCTAGAGCAGAAGGCTCTGTTCTGAGTTCACATTGTTGCTGACTGCTGAAGCCAGGGAGGGTGTCACACTCAGAGTGTCTGATGCCAGGAATGTACCCTGCAGGCGCCAGGGGTAAGGACTCACAGTGTGCAGGATAGGTGCTGGTGATCTGTACTACGTGCTCACATACATCATGGGCAAGATTCTGCATTTTAGCCCTTTCTAAATAGCACCATTTATTACAGACCTGGTGAAATATTCCTTTTCTGGTGCTAATGCCCACTGGCCTTGCTTAGGCTTTGAACATCTCTATCTCTCTAGATTTTACAACTTTATTTACATTACGAGAAGGTGAGCAGAAAGCTCAACCCACCATTAGATCTTGCGTGTGCATTAAAGGCTTACAGGGACTTGATGTGAATTACAGGGCTTCCTGTGACAGTGTGAGACTCCGAGGACTAACAGGAGGACACGTGGGCAACTCCAGGAAGGCTGCGAGCATGTGCCATGTCCTGGGCACGCGGCCTGGGCCCGCGGTGGGGCTAGAAGTGAACTTAGTATTCTGCTGTGCTGCTGAGATGCTCCTCACAAGTTGGCCTCTGAGCCTGTGCCCTGCGAGGGAAGGCTGATAGAGGGCGGAGCACGCACGTGAGTGCATGAGCAGCCCAGAAGCACAGGGAGCTCGGCCCGAGGGCACAGCGGGAACCTGTAGCCGAGCAGCTGGCTGTTCCTTCCCAAGTGCATGTGCACGCTACAAGCTCTCTGGTAATCTGGGACATACAGGAGTGGTCGTCATTGGCATGTTTAGTAAGTTATTACAAAATGAAAGCAGCATAGATTATTACAAGACATGTATGTGTACAGGTATAGTGCCATAACCCTTCTGAAAATGTGTCATCTGTAAGGAGTGGTAGGGGCCAAAGGCCAGCAGAGACCCGCAGGCTGGTGGAAAGGCAACATGACACAAGATGTACGGTGCCTGGGTGCAGGCAGATGGAGCACAAAAAAGCCATCTGTGGGACACAGAATAGTGGACCCTTTTATCAGGCTTGAATGAGGGGGGTCAGGGAGTGTAGGTGAGGAGACCTGAGCAAACATCCATGGTCAGTGTTCACTGAATGTCCACTGCTTCAGTGGCCACAGTCCTTGAGGCACCTGCTGTAAATGTTTGGGTGTCCTCAGAGGTCCTGTGCTGGCAAAATGCCATGCTGTGTTATCTATTTTATGACCTCCTGTGTTTGCTGCAAGCAGCCTCAGTGCTGAACTGGGTCTTTATGGCCAGCAACGCCTCTTCTGGCAAACAGGTCAGGAGCTGGGAGTGTCACTCCTTAATCAAGCCTCACACTAGCATCTTGCAGAAAGCTTAGAAACTCACTGATGCCATGTTTCAGAGTGAATTTCACAGGCTTAGAAATCAAAATTAAATATGAAGAAAAACATGTTTCATGTGAACTTCTGAATGAAACAACACAAAAGGTAATTTAAATTATTTTTTGGTATAATTGAACATATGACCATGAGATGCAAAAGTGAGTACTCTGAATTATGTACCAATCATGAAATCATTTTCAATTATCAAGATGAAGAAAATAAATGTCTCTGGATACACTGAAATATTTTTCTGTAAGTTATATTTAGAATAAAATTCAGACTCACATGAAACTGACCCTCATGAAGAATAAATCACCTTAGGGTAACTATTTGGCTTGAAAAAATCAACCCTAAATTTACCAATATTTATATTTCAAAGCACTTTATGATATCTGTATGATAATATTCTTATAGCAATCAAAAATCAAAATACTCTTAAGATTTTTAATATCTAC
>NDGM011199678.1:0-11031 GCA_002564305.1 Octomys mimax | reverse complement strand
TACCTCTACTCATTAATGCGTGTAAATTAGTACTTTCTTCATGGGAATAAGACATTTCAGGATGAATTTTTCAAAAACATGAAAGACAAAGAATCAGTAACTTCCACTTGATGCAAATAGCTTCAGATATGGCAAATTATCTACATGTGGAAAAGCATGAGTGGGAAAACTGGGAACAGAGACACGTTGGAAAAAACTAGGATGTTTGTAAAACTTGAACGTCTTTGTGGAAAAACCAAAGGCCCAAATATTCCTCAAATGATGCTGATACTCAGGGAAGGCCTAGAATCTCATTTCTGGCTTGCTTTCAAGCTGTGTGCAGCTCAGAAGTGAAGTCAAAAACGTCCTGCAAAGTGTCTAGTGAGGTACAGATAGCATCCCCCAAAAGGACTGCACAAAGCCGAGGTGGAAATATTAATATCTTTCGCCAAATATTTAAGAAAATCTGCTGGTGCCTTAGTTAGCAGGATAAAAACAATAATATGTGGATTCACCCATGCTTCTGTTCTTGAACTACTCGGTTTGCAAACAGAAGTTTTCTGTGAAATTTTGCTTCCATTTGCAAGCTCCATATGGACAGTCTAATACAACCTCACCCAGCGTCCCTAAAAGACTGAAAACAAGGCCATCTTCCCCAGGATTGTGGAACTAATTAGGATGTAAAACAAGGTACCACCGAGCCTGAATAATTAACACATAACAAAGAATAGTTTTTTTCATAGAACATGACAGAAATTGCATTAAATCAGCCACCAACTTATTTGCAATAAGCAAATTGTAGGTGGAAGAGCAAATCTTCCAATATTGTCTTATCATGATATTCTGAGTGCTCAATTTTCAGTAACACTGAAGAGAGAGCAGTAGAACAAGCAGTGGAAAGAACAGAAAGGCACTGTGAGACATCAAAAATGAATCAGGAAAGCATGTCCCACATGGAGGCAAGGAGAAGTGAGGTTTACCTTTCCCTAATAAAGCCCAGCAATTGGATTTACTTCAATATTTTTAAAATAAATGGTCTTACATATGTTCGAGCAAATAAGAAAAAAATAGACAGAAAGCTAACAAAAGTAAGAAAAATAATGTGTAAACAACTATGAATACCAGGGAAGAGACAAAAATAGTAAAAGAACCATATATAATTAGTAAGCATGGAAAGTGAAATATATGACATTGAAAAGTCACAGACCACTAGGGGTGGGTGTGTATCTCAATTTATAGCAGTTGCCAAGCATTTGTGAGGCCCTGGGTTAAGGGTCTAGTACTGAAAAAATCCCTGGAAACATGTAAGAGAGATCAAATCAAAATAAAATAAAAAGTTGCATATCTAAACAGACAGCAGGCTGAATAAAGACTCTGAAGATACAATGGCTGAAATAATTTTATCTGAGAAGTTTAAAATAAAAGAATAATGAATAGCACCTGAGAAAACTGTAGAGAGCCATCAAACATTCCAACACAGACATGGTAGAATTTCTGGAAGGAAAGGACAGCGAGGACTGGATAAAAGGGTACTTGAAGATACACTTGATCATCTAAGAAGGGTGATGAAGGGCATACATCTACACAGCCCACAAACCCACTACCTGCAAGTAAGATAAATCCAAGCAATACTATAAAGAAGACCTTATCAAGACATGGGATATCAAAGACAAACAGGAAACCTTGAAAGCCCAATAAAAGTGGCCTGTCACTTCTGAGTGATTCACAGTGATGTAAACATCTGATTTCTCTTTTGAAACCATGGAACCAAGGTAGCCGTGAGATGTAGTTAAAGTATACAAAAGAATAAGTTGTTAGCCAATCCCATGGCCAAGGAAACAATCCTTCAACAAAAGTGTCAGAAATGATGTTCTATTTTTTTTCTAAATGAGCCAATCCCAAGGCATTTTTTGTTATGGCAGCACAGAAGCACTAAGACACCCTTTTCCTTTGCGGCATCTCAACCCTGGTGCTTCTGCAGTTGTGGAGGTTTAATGCTGACAGAGCTGCTGTCTCTACTCCACTATCCACTCAAAACTGTGAACTTTGCTGGCTGCTATGCTCATGCATTTGGCGGAATGCCAACCGCTGGACAGGTGATGTCTGCCTAATTAATCATATTGCTTTTATCATTTTTATTCTATTTTATGGAATACAATGTTTATTTTATACTATATTTTATTTTATATTTTTGAAAAAATGTAGAAAAAAAATTCATAATAAAACAATAGATGAAAAACAATAGTTAATACATCATTATCTTTTTTTTCCCTGTGGTACCAGGGATTGAACTCAGGACCTTGCACTTGCCAGGAACAGGCTTATGTGTGTTATTATGTTTAAAGTAGTTACTCAGAGTGCAATATATGAGCATAAAAGTCCCATAGAAGTGCAAACCTTCCTTTACTATGAATGAAGAGGCACATATAGTATAGCTAATGTGCATTTTTTTCTTTCCACTTTCACCCACACTAGTTCCTTTTTCCTTTATAGCAATTTCTTCTCATTTCAAAATACCTATTGTACAATTTAATTTCTTAAAAATCTATTTACTTACTTACTTATTTGTTTGTTTGTTTGCTTGTTTGATACAGGGTCTCATTATGCAACTTGGACTCATAGTGAATCTTCTGTCCTAGCCTCCCCAGTGCTGGGATTACAGACATGCACCACCATGCCTGGTTTTGGTGCCTGGCTCAGTGAGCTTGGTGTTCTGAGCCAGCACAGCATGTGGTACTGACAATCAAACTTGGGTCCTAGTACTTTCCAGGCAGGTGCTTAGGCCACCAAACTATCTCTCCACCCCAAGACAAATACTATAGACATGAAAATTTAATAAGCAATAACACAATTGCAACAGGAGACTTTAATACCACACTGTCACAAAAAAAGATAGATCAACTAGACAAAAAATTAGCAAAAGATATCAGAACCAATCCAAATCAGTGAATAAATGGTCTTGGTAGATCTTCACAGAGTATTCCACCCAACATCAGAATACACCTTATCCTCAGCTGCACATGGGCCAATCTTAATCTAGACCATATACCAGTCCACAGAATATTCTTAACTAAATAAAATGTAATGGACATTATCCCATGCACATTATTTGATCATAGCACAATGAAACTGGAAAATTAACGGCAAAAGAAACAAAAAACTCCATAAAATACATGTCAACTAAATTAATACCATCCTGAAAACCCATGTGTCACAGATGAAATTAAAGAAGAAATTAAACTATCTAAAATAAAAGAAAATGCAAATACAGCATGCTAGAGCATTTGGGACACAGTGGAAGCAAATCAAAGGGGAAAGTTTATAGTGGTGAATTCTCACATCAGGAATGAGCACAAATAAAATCATAACATTAAACATTACATTTATTTTAATAGCTTTTCCAAAGAAAATTCACAGAATTAATAAAATTAATAGTGTGCTCTTGAAAATGGTCAGAAGTACATCCACTGTTTCCCTGTACATCACCATTTGTAACATATATTTAGCCAAATATTGTGATTATGGAATTTGCTCATCTTTTCCTGTACAATGTATTAAAAAAAGTAATTGACAGACTACTTGACCTATTGGCCTCTGCTGTTTTTTGGAGTTAGGAAAGAGTTAATTTTTTACAGTGAAAAATCTACTTATAATATTTATAACAAAATACTAAGAATATGACCCTCAAGTATTCAAGTAATGTCAAAAACAATTATAGCATTTATTCTAAAGTGATTTTAATGAAAAAAATCGATTTTTTAGGCACAATATGCATTAGTAGAGTACTCCTAACAGTTCTCATCTTCTCTCTATATTACCATATACCATTGTCTACTGCTCTACACTATTGGGGCTTAAAAAATAACAACCTAAATTAATAAAATGAAAAAAGTGAGAAACTTGCAACTGTAACCTCTGCTTGAATAGAATTACTCTACTGGTATGATGGACACGTAACCTGAGTATTACTTTGAATCAAGCTTTGCAACATATACAGAGAAACTAGCATATTTTTCAAAAATTAGTTCCCTGAACACAAATTCCACACTTGCTGTAGAATATAAAGTCTGGGAAATACTGGATTAAACACTCTCATTCTTATTGTCAGTCTTCTAAAAGGTTTGCACAGAGTTCAAATAATGGATTCCATTGTTATTACCCCAGTGGCCTTCAGTTGATCATGTGAAGTTGTTTCATCCATTTACTGAGAGTGATTAAGTGAGATAAATATTGGGAAACTTGATAAAGTTTTCTTTTCCCTAAGCAGAATTTATATACCATTATTTCTAATTAGCCATCTATAACTAGGAGTCCCATGTAATATTCCTTCCATGATATAATATCAGGAACCGTTAAGACATTAGAAAATACACATGATGAGTTTTCATAATTTTCAAATATGCACTCTAGACCATAGCATTTCATTTTGCATTGTGGTAGTTGTTTAACACTTATACGAAAATTTAAATCTATAATAAAATGTGAATTGCTAATTCATCATTAAATATTCTTCAAAAGAAAGGAAAACAACACTAACCAAAATATACCAAGAAAAATACTGATTAGATTTTCCTGCCTTAAACTAGATATTATTTTATTTCATTTATTTTTTGGGGGGTGGGATATCAGGCACCAACGTTGGAGCCTGGTGTTTGCCAGCAGGTGCTATGCAGCTAACCTGAAACCCTAGATGAAACTTTAAAATATCCATATCACTTTACAAATAAATCTAGAAAGTAATAAGATATTAGTTTAAAACAAACATTACATATTCTACATATGAAGAGATGTTATTTTAATTAAAATTTTGCGTGCAAAACAATAAAAACCAATATAATATTAGTGGGTGACATTTTAACAAAATGAATGTTCCAAAGTCTTCACAATATACTGTAGAATGGACATACGACTTGAATCACTTTCTAGATAAAAATTTCATATTCTTTATTTTGTCCTTAGAAATGTATACTATAATTGTAACTGTCCTACAATCTGTTTTTGAAACTGTTTCATTGTTATTTTATCTTTTTTCTCATTAAAATGAATAAAAAATTAAAACAAGAAAAGGAAAGATAGAATGTGGGGCATCTTCTATAGCTCAGTAAATGTTAGGAGGCAAGCTAGGAGTTAGGAGGCACCCTTGACTCACTATAATGAGAATCCAAGAAGGGTTTCATGAGGAGTAGTGGTGTAGAAGCCTGGAATCTGGGATCTCTACTTTCCAGGTCTGTTTCTAGTTCTTTCCATGTTCTTTGCCACTCAACAGGGTTGTTGATCTCACTAGGTGACATCTCTCCTTCTGATGTCTCAATTAGTTACTTGACTTTAAACTGTGTTGGTGGCATGGACTGGAGCTCCAATTGTATTAAGGTTTGAATCTTGTCTTTTCCAGTTGCAAAGCTGTGTAACATTGGGCAAGTTACTAGATGGGCTTAATTATAGTCATCTCTTAGTTTTGTTTAAAGGTGGACTGAGATTATGTATGTGAAAGCCCACTCCATGGGAGATGCTCAGTAAATGCTAATTTTCTTTTTCTTGTAATGACTTTTTTGCCTGTTTCTCCATATATTTAGTATAGTTCCTTACAAATAGATGGCTAATATATATTTTAATTTGATTTTTATGGAAGTGGAGAAATAAAAACATCTGTTTTATTACTAAATAAAAACAGAAACATAAGTTACAAAATATTTCTTTGTTTCCTTAGGATATAATAATTTGAAAAGTCACTGTCATGGTTAAATTAATCAGAATTACTAAATATGAGCTGCAACTTGTCATATTAGGCTGTTTAAATTTTAGTTTGAATTAATTAAAAATAAAATTTAGCTCTTTGATACTGTACTTCTCCTTTGAGGGCTCTGCAGAGCCCATAGTAAAGAGCACAGTTGTAGAATATTTTTAGACTTGAAAACTTTATATTGAATAGAATTTTTTCAGAGTGCTGTTCACTGTCATTCTGCTTCTAAATTTCCTAATAATTGTGAAATATACTCTTGTTAAATTTTTTCTCTGTATCATTATGGTAAAAAATACAAATTTATACTTGATTCTGTCTAGTAAAAAAGTAAGTTGAATAGACAAAGCTGGATTGCTTTCACACTTTTGTATTATAATCTTAATTTTTTTTTTTTTTTTTTGGCAGAACCAGGGATTGAACTCAGGCCCTTGTACTTGCCAGGAAGCACTTATTCTACTGAGCCATCTCCCTGGCCCCAATCTTAATGTTTTTTGAATGGTGTTTTGGGAATATGATATCATTTTGGAGTGCTGGACAACTGTATTTTTTTTTGTTATTACCACATCTGTCACAATATGCACAGTTACTTTTTTTTGTTTGTCTGTTTTTGTGTTCTAGGGCGGTGTACTGGGTGTACAGGGTCTCACTGTATATATTGGACTCATAGTGACCCTCCCACTTACAGCCTCCCAAGTGCTGGGATTATAGGTGTGTACCACCATGCCCGGTCTCAATTGCCATCATAGTGTGCCCTGGGGGTAGGACCAGCACTGCAGGCCTGGGGATAGAACTCATGGCCCCTGCATCTGCCTAAGCAGGCAATTTAGTGAGCTGAGCTTTTGGGCAGGCTCTCACAGTTACTCTATTTTATCTGACTGATTTAGAACTTCTCTTGGGTACTTCCTATTACATCTCCAGCACAGGGTCTTGCTTAGGAATATAAGTCAGTCTTGGAAGAAAACACCGAAGGGGAGAGAAAACTGTAAGAAAAGGTGGGGGAAAGGGAGACTTCAAAGAAGAAATGTTTAATTAGTAATATCATGCAAAGTAAAGAAAGTTGGATATAAAGAAGTTCATCTTTTAAATTGCAAAAGACAAAACTAGTGTAAGATATGCTAAGAAATTTCCATGACTTGTTTCATTCATCTTACTGCTGTAAAGAATCACTTCAATCTTAGCGACTTAAAACAACACGAATACAATACACTACTTTTCTTTTGATGAGTAATTTGAAAGTAGTCACAGTAGACTAAAATCAAGGTGTGTGCAGTGTTATATTCCATTTTCTGTTCTCCACAGATCTTTCATGTTCATGGCTTCTGTCTCAATTACTCTGCTTTGCTGGGACAAAATATCTGACGCCCAAAATCAAGGAAGGAAAAGTTTGTTTAGCTTACAGTTAGTGGAGGATTTTGTCCATACTCTGCCGGCTTCAAGCAAACTTGAATATGGCAGAAGGAAGCACTTTATGGTGGCAGAAAACAACAAAGAGCAAATAAGAGGCAGCAGCCACAGCGTTTAGCAAGCCTCTCTTCTTTCCACACTGACTAAGACACCAAGCTTCTTGGAGGAAGTGCCACCCACCAACATTTCTCAGTTAACTTTTATCCTTTTGTGCTGAGTCACTCTAGGCAGGCCCTCTATGCCTTAGGGAAGGGCCTCTGCACCCTAGGGTGTGGGATTCCTGAGCCATTATAGTAAAGGTTTTGACTTCTGAAGTTGACACAATGTATCAACCACTACAATCCACCCCTTGTCACCTTGGCAACTAAACACATTTCTTTCAACCATTCTTCAGATATAAAGACATGCTTATTAATATTTCACAACTCAGACATTATAACATAGCTTTAACAATCCCTAACAACTATAAAATTTTGTCCCTGCCCCCCAAAGACTCATGCACATTGCTTTACACAAAAGACATCTTACTCCATCTGCAAGAGTTGCCAAATTCCTAAAAGTTACAGTATTGATGAAAAGTCCAAGCCTCCTTTGAGATCTAAGAAAACTTCTTAGCTCTGAGCCCCTGTACAAACCAAAAGTTAAACACTTTCAACATTCAAAGGCACAAGGTAAATATTATCATTTCGAATGGTACACACAGCAGGATGCAAATCATTGGGCCCAAAACGAGTCCAAAATGCAGAAGGGCAAACATTAAGTCCCATCGTTCCATATGGAACATCCATTGCAATCTGTAATGAGTTGTGAGATCCAAAAGCCTTATATGGCTCCACATGTATGGCACTTCTGTTGGTAGCTCCCATGACTTTTCTCTGAGACTGAGTTGGCTCTTTCTTTGCACCTTTCCTCAGACCATCCACATTCCTGAATTTTCATAACTTCTGGATTTTCCACCAAATAGGCTTCCCAATCATAGCTTTGTATATTGACTTCCCAGGGGCACACTGTTTGACTACTCAGGCCGCCTGAAATCTAGGTAGAAGCCTTTTTAACCTCAGAGCTCCTGAATTTTGAATGTGCCTAAAACCATCACACCTGGGCAATGTTGAGGTCTGCTGCCAGCTGAATCAGTAGCCAGGCTTTCCTTTTCCTTGATGTAGGGGTTGAGTACCTGTATCACTAGGCATCTGAATCTGATTCTGAGTAACAAATTCTCTATGTCACTGCCATTATGGAATCTGGTGTGGCTACTGCCTCCATTCTGGAGTATGAGCCTGTGTGGCTTCCTCCTCAAAGCAAAGTCCCTCACCTTTGAAGTTCTGAGGTTGCAAAGGGTGATGACCTGTCACCTCTTGTGATGCCCTCTGAAGATTTCTTCTATTCTCCTGTTCCTCCTGACCAGTAGGGATCTCAGCTCTCTCGTTTCAGTCCACAGCCTTCCTGGAGCTTCCTTCTGGCCAAATTTATAGTGCTTTAAACCATCCTTCTGGGCTCTTTGCCTTGATTCTCAACACAAATCTAACCAAAACCTTCCAACAATAACCACACCACTGCCTCAACATTTAACTGATTTGAAATTTCTTTTGTCATATTTACGAGTCCACTGTGCTTAACCTCGGTCTCAGACATTCTCTGGATACAAGCAAACTGCAGACAAACTTTCTGCCATGCCATAACACACATCTGGGTTCAACAACCAATGCAGTCCTTCTTCCCAGTCTGGTCTTTATGCACAAGTTTTCTATCAGCATTCTGGTATTTTGAGCTCTTACCAGAATGTATCATACAGAACAGCCAAAGGTGTTCCAGCTTGTAGCTTGTAGGTGACATCTCCAAACATTTCCTACCTCTTCCGATAAGCCATTCTCAAAGGTTCTTGAATGACATGATCACAAGCAATCACAGCAACAACCACACCTCTCTGGTACTAAATTCTGTCTCAGTTACTTTTAACTCATTGTTGGGAGAAAATACCCAGCACCCAAATTTAAGGAAGAGAAGGATTATTTAGTTCACAGTTAGTGGAGGTGCTACTTCATACTCTGTTGGCTCCAAGACAGACTGGAACATATCAGAGGGCAGTAGGTGCAGTGTCTAGCTAGCCTTTCTCCCTTCTATGCTGATTGCAAAGACTGGAGCTCCTCAGAGGAAACGTTGTCCGTCAACTTTCCTCAGTTCCCCTTTATATGCTTTTCATGTTGAATCACTCTAAGGAGGGCCCTCCACACTCTAGGGAAGGGCCTCCAACCCTCTGGGAGTGGAATTGCTGCGCCAATTTAGTGAAGCTTTTATTTCTCAATTTGACACAATGTATCAACCATTACAGTTTCCTTTCAAATTATTTGTTAATATTATTTGCTTATTGTATTATACATTAAGTTTGGATGCCCTGAAATTTGCAGCATACATTTCTATGTAATTTAATTTGATTTTAAAATTAAACTACATTCCTTCGGAAGTAATGTTTGCATGTTTTAACTGAATAAAACCAATATTTCCGCTCCATTCTGTTGTAACACTGTTGATATTCAACACATCTAACTGTTATCTATAAAAAAGAAAAACATTATTGTGAGTTAGTTTTCAACAAATTATGTTAGAACCATTAAGAAAGATTCAGAGATACATGATTTTATCTTTAGTTATTTATTCTCCTCATGAGGAACTAAATTTCTAAACTCCAGCATTATTTTTCTTTCTGATGAACTTTAAACGTTTTTCTGGCAGTGTATATCTATTGGCTAAACAGTGCAATTTTTGTTTGTCAGAAAGACCTGTCTTTATTTTCTCTGTAGGGTAATTTTGTTGAATTCAAACATTTAGGTCAGTGGAGTTTTGGTTTTGTTTTTCTTTCCATACATTAAATATCTTGGTGTTCAGCCAGCCTTGTAGTTCAGCAGACTAAAGCGCATGCTTAGGCAGAGTGCAGCAGCTGGTGTTTGACCACCAACATGACATGTTGGCCCAGCCCGAAGGGTACACTGAGATGGCGACTGAGACTGGTTGTGGTGGCGCTCGCCTGTAACCCCAGCACTTGGGAAGCTGAAAACAGAAGGATCAATACGAGTCCAATCTACATCGTGAGATCTTGTAGACTCTGTTTACCCTAACCTAAACACAGAAAATAAACAAACAAATAAGTAACTATCTAGTTTCATTTTTCAGCCTGAAGGGAAGTCCAGTGAAATTCTTCATCTCTGTAGGAAAGTTGTGGCTGCTTCCCATTCCTCTGGCCTCTTGCAAGATATATTTTTGCTTTCTGAAATTTGAGTACAAGCCTATTTACAAGTTGGGTACATACATTCTGTCTGGTTCTGTCTATACTTTCTGACCTCTAATTTGTATTCTTGTTTATTAGAGAATCCTCTATCATTTTTACTCTTTCTTTCTTTCTTTCTTTCTTTCTTTCTTTCGTAAGGGTCTATAGAGTCTCACTAAATTGGACTTGTAGTGATCCACCTTTTCTCAGCCCCCAAGAGCTGGGATTACAGCTGCACACCACTATGGCCAGTCTCAATTGCCATCTCAGCATGCCCTGGGGGTTGGGCCACCATGGCAGGCCAGGGGATCAACTCCAGACCCTGTGTCTGCCTAACCAGGTGCTTTAATCCACTGAGCATTTTGGCTGGCCCTATCATTTTTAATTTGAATATTCTTTCTGTCCCTTTCTTCTGATATGCTAGTTGTACATATCTACATTGTTTTTAATCTTGGGTAATATCTTCACTTCATTTTCACTATCTTTTCTACTGCTTTAGGACATTGCCATATCTTCTAACTCACTAAGTCTATATATATATATATATATATAGAGAGAGAGAGAGAGAGAGACAGAGAGAGACAGAGAGAGAGAGAGAGAGAGACAGAGAGACAGAGAGACAGAGAGAGAGAGAGAGAGAGAGAGA
>NDGM011199676.1:0-10107 GCA_002564305.1 Octomys mimax | reverse complement strand
ACAATAAAAACTCTTAACTGTCTAGAAATAGAAGGAAATGAGTTTAAAATCACAGGGCCTTATGAGAGCCAGTTTTTCCAGCACTGTTTGTTAAAGAGGCTATCTTTCCTCCAGTAAGCATGTTTGACCTTAAATTTTCAGTCTTACCCTCTCAGTCTCACATATGTGGAAGTACAGGCTTATAACATTAGAATAAAAATCTTTTTTTTCTTCTACATTTTTTTGCATCTCTATTAGGACCATGAAGATATTTATTAACATAAAATTTTCTTTTTCTTCTTTCTTTTTATTTTGTTTGTAGTACTGGGGGTTGAAATCAGGAACCTGTGCTTACCAGGCAAGTGCTTATTCTACTGAGCTATCTCCCTGGCCCATAAAATTTTCTTATGTTCTGTACCTTCATGAAGATTTGACACTATCAAACTTTAAAGTTTGATAATCTGAGAAATTTAGGGTATGGAATTATTTATTTAGTAAATAAAGCATGAGCTTATCTGCTTTTATACTGTATAGTCTCAGAGATAGTGTTTACATGTGTATTTTTGTTTATAGTGTTATTTTATGATAAAAGCAATAAATATATTAAAAAGACAACTACTGAATATTGTGTCATATAAGACATGCACTAATTTTTTAACTTAAGGATGATTTTCTCTGAGGAAGCTTTGACTAATTTCAGGACAAGTATCTGATATTCATTCATAATTTCTTGGAAGAAAATTTCAGTTAAAGATGGAAGCCATTTGTTTTCAAGGTGTTTATTATGGGAACTTAAGAGATAAGTAAATCAATGTGAAGTGCTTACACAAAAAGAATTGACATTGGAGACTTCTGTTTAATCTTCACAAATACTCCTCTTTTTTTTTTTTTCCAAAAGTACTGTGGAGACCAGGTGAAGGTACATTTCCAAGCAAAAGACAGAGTATATTTGAATTTAAAAAATCCATCTGAGGGCTGGCTAGATAGCTCAGTGGATTAAAGTGCCAGCTTAGGCAGACACAAGGACTGGGTTCGATACCAGTGTGCCTTGTCAGCCTTGCTCCTGGGGAGCACTGAGCCTGTGACAGAAACTGGATGTGGTGGCACATGCCTGTAATCCCAGCACTTGGGAGACTGAAAACAGGAGGATCACTATGAGTCTGATCTATGTAGTGTGACCCTGTAGACCCTGTACTAAATACATAAAATAAATAAATAAATAAATAAATAATGCCATCTGTAACATGGAATTGCTTGATTCTGCTCAATCACCTTTACTTCCTTGTCTGTTTTTGCTAAAAACAAAACAAAGGAAACAAACAAACAAAAAAGGCAAAACAAAAGGAGATTGTGACTCAGGGTAGAATTAACCTTAGCTTCTATTATGGTTTTTATTTAGAATCTTCCCACAACCTCAGGTGGTCATAGGTAGGGCTTTTCAGAGAGATGGCTGGATCTAAGGTGCATGCTTCTGGGATAAAAGGTATGATGCTGGGTTTGATTCAGAGTATGATACTAGGATTAAGACTGTCACACCTTTGGTATGAGTGCCACCCAAGAGCGATTAGCCAGAATAAGATGTAAAGGACAGAAAGAGGGCCAATGCTTGTCACTTGCTGCTTTCTCAGCATTATCTTGCCTTCCTGCCCCCTGCCTGCCATGGCCTGTTTCTCCTCTGTAGTGCTCAGTGCCAGGCCTGAGAACCAGACACGTAGGAACTTAAACTTCTACAAGCTGTGAACTAAATCAACTTTGTTCCTTTAACTTTGAATGTCAGGTATTTTGTCTCATTAATGAGAAAAGCCATATTCCAAGAGTAGTAGCAATTAGAAGTAAAAAAAAGTGTGAAGCTAGGCAATTATAAATCAAACGTAAGAGAAGAAGGAAAAAGAAAGAGAAGAAATGGAAGGAAAGTAATATATATATAGGCAGAAGGAAAGCAATCACCACACTAAAGTAGTTATGCTTAAAAACAAAATCATATTCATGATTTGCAAATTGCATTTGTTCCTAGAAATATAACCTAGAATCATACTTAAGAAAATTCCCATTAGTATAGTACAGTATGTATTTGATTAGTATCCACACTCATGTGTACATGTGTACAAACACTCACACACGCATGTACTTGTGTCAGTATGCTAGGTATACAATTATGACAAGTTCCTGTCCTGAAAACATTGTGGTATAGTGGTGCAGATATATGAAAAATGTAATAACTATGTTGATTTCTAAGCATAAGTGAGATGATGATCCCTTTAACAGAAGCATCTAAAATGTCAAAGAGTTCAAGAATGGATCTGTCAGGAAGTTTAATTTAAGACAAATGCTAAATGATGGACAGGAGCTGACAAGAGTTTTTAGCATAGAACTAGCAGAGGCAAAGTTCTTGGTGTGGGAGGAAGCATGGTGGATAAGATCTATGACAGTCTGACAGGAGAGCACTAGGGCTGGAGCAGTGCCACGAGCTGTGAAACAAGTCTGGATGAACAAGAAATTTCCAGAGTTCTCTGTCTCTCTCCCTCCTTTTCTGTGTCTCTGTCTCTGTATTACTTTGAGTTATGTTTTTTCTCAAATAAACAATGATATCTATAAATTTTTAATGTATTTTGAATAGGAGAAGAGTTTTTTTTTGTTTTGGAGAATATCTAATACTTCACATGATAGAAAATGCAATGGCAATAAGTTAAATGAAATTACTTGTTCCTCACAGTAATCTTTGTACTAATGAAAGAATTTTAAAAATCAAACTACTTAAGGGATTTATTTGTGAGGTCTTATACTTCCATTCAGTAAAATATGTTGAAATTATTAAAATAATAATTCCAGAAGTCTATCTATTGGTAACTTGGGCAGACTCTGGGAAGCCTGCAGGACTCTGTCTGGGTGATTATTGGGAGCTGCAAAACTGACAAAACATAGGAGCAAACGGCAATCCCAACCCTCTAGCCCACTCAAACAAATACAGGACACAAAGACATACAAGAACTTGGAAATCACACACCTGAAATCTCTGAAATGATAGCAAATAAAGTAAAGAAACAAGTTCGTTAAGCTATAGCAGAAATGAGCAGAAATAATCTCTCAGGTCCAAAAAGTAGAAACAAAATTGTGAAAGAATTTCTCAGCAAAGCTAAAGAACACATAGATAGAAAAAAAGAGAATAGGAAAATGATGGAAACACTGAATGTGCAATACAGGAAAAACGAGAATGCATGAAACAGATCCAAACAGCTGTCCAAGAAATTAAGATCTCCATTGAATGTTGACAAACCTGCTTGAATGAAACTGAAGATAGACTTTCAGACCTCAAAGACACTGTTGCAGCTTGTGAACGCGAAATAAAAGATCACTTAAAACTAACAAGGAATCAAGAAATAACAATTCAGCAGCTATAAGATGATACAAAGAAAAATAATATAAGAATGGTAGGTGTCAATGAAGAAGCAGGGGACAGCACAAATGGCATAAAAAGACTACTTGCAGAAGTACTAGCAGAAAATTTTCCAAACATGAGAAAAGAACCTGACATTCTGATAAGTGAGGCATATAGAATTCCAAACAGCCATAATCACCACAGAACTACACCTAGACACATAATAATTAAGACCTCAGAAATTCAGAAAAAGAATAGAATATTAAAAGTTGCTAGAGAGAAGGAACAGATCACCTACAATGGAAAGACAATCAAAATCATGGCAGATTTCTTAACCCAAACCATCAAATCAAAAAAAAAAAAAAAAAAATGGAGTGAGGTATTTCAGGTCCTGAAATAAAATAATTTCTGACCCAGATTGATGTATGCTGCAATACTATTTATCAAAGTTAATAGTGAAATAAGATCCTTTCATGCCAAACAACAATTGAGGAAACTTGCGACCACCAAACCAACCCTACAAAGAGTACTGAAAGATATTCTAGAGAGAGACAGAAACAATGACAGCAGCAAGAGCAAAAGAAAGGAACCATAAAACAGCAAGTAATTACAAAAGGGAAAAATATGGAACCTATAATAGGAAAATAACACTAAAAAGATAATCCAATGTATGTCAGTTATAAGCATCAATGTCAATGGCCTCAGTTCACCAATCAAAAGAAAAAGAGTAGCAGAGTGGGTCACAAAACAAAATCCAACAATATGCAACATAAAAGAAATACATCTACCTCAAAAGAAAATTCATAGACTAAAAGATAAAGAATGAAAAACAATCCCCCATAATACAGGAAATCATCAAAAAGCAGGGGTAGCTGCCATTGTTACTGATAATGTCAACTTCAAAGCAAAAATCATCCAAAGAGATAAAGAAGATCACTACATACTTTTTATAGGAAAACTGCAACAGGGAAAGATAACAATTATAAATATATGCATCCAATGTAGGAGCACCCTTCTATGTAAGACAAATTTAAGCAGACATGAAAAATCAAATGAGCAATAATACCATAGTAATGGGGGACTTTAACACATCACTGTCACAAAGAGATCAATCAGCTAGGCAAAAAATCAGCAAGGAAATAACAGGACTAAATTAAACAGAAGGAAATTAACTTGGTAGACCTTTACAGTGTTTCACTCAGCAACAAGAGAACACACATTCTTCTCAGGTGCACCTGGGACATTCCCCAAAGAGACCTTAAACTATCACACAGAGCACTTTTGAGTAACACAAAGCAATTGAAATTATTCCATGCCTATGATCTGATCACAGTGCAATAAAACTGGACATTATTGACAAAACACTACAAAAACACCATCGACACATGAAATTGAATAAGAACCTCCTAAACAACCAGTGAGTCACAGAAGAAATTAAAGAAAAATTTAAAAATATTTACAATCAAATGAAGATGTATAAACTATATTATTATAAACTTTCTTCTCATTGAACTAAGAGAAAGTTGCTGTATATCTATCCTATTTTGTATCTACATATATATTTTTTCACTAAAAATTGTCCCTTATTTAGATCCTTCTTTTTTGTTTTGTTTTGTCAGAGATAGGTGTTCCTTTGCTGTTAGAGAAGCTGTATTTGGAGGAGTCTTTAAAGGGCATCTTCATACTAGTTCAAATGTTGTTGGTACTTGAATTCAGAAAAATAACCCAATATAGTCCAATAGTCCATATTAGTAATATGGACTAGTAATAAAAAAAAGAAAGAAAAAAGAAAAAAAATGTAGATACAACTTACCGAAACCTGTTGGATGCAATGAAAGCTGTCTTAAGAGGAAAAGGGATAGCAGTAAATTTTCACATTATGAAAATAGAACAATCCCAAAACATGATCTTATGCTGCAAATCAAGCTCCTAGAAAAAGGAGATCAAATCAAGCCCAAAGCTCAAAGAAGGCAGGAAATTGTAAAGATTAGAGCAGAAGTTAATGCATTGGAGATGAAGAAAACAATACAAACAATAAAAGAATCAAAGAGTTGGTTCTTTGAAAGCAGAAATAAAATTGATAAACCCCTAGACAACCAAATCAAAAAAAGAAGGAAGGAAGGAAGGAAGGAAAGAAAGTAAGAAAGAAGGAAGGAAGGAAACAAGAAAGGAAGAAAGAAACAAAAAAAAATCCCAAATTCATGCAATAAAGAATGAAAAAGAATGAAATCATTACAGATCATAGAGAAATTCAGAAGATTATCAATACCCACTTCCAAAATCTTTGCTCTCACAGGATGGAAAACACAGAGGAAATAGACAGTTTTTTAGATACATATTAAATGCCAAAGCTGCATCAAGAAGATATACAAACTCTAAATAAAGAAATAATAAGAGACAAAATTGAAAATGTATTAAAAAAACCTACAAAGAAATGCGCAGATTTCCATGGATTCACAGTGTAATTCTACAAAAAATTTAGAGAAGATTTAAGGCCAACTTTTATCAAACTCTTCAATTAAATTTAAAGGGAAGTAATTCTCCCAAACTCTTTCCTGGAGGCACGTATTACTCTGATTTTAAAAACCAAACAAAGGTCCAACTAAAAAAGAGAACTGCAGGCCAATCTCTCTAATGAATATAGATGCAAAAACCCTCAATAAAATACTAGCAAATAGAAAGTATCAAATCACCAAGAAGATTATATATCATAACCAAGGGGAATTCATTCTAGGAATACAGTGGTGGTTCAACATATACAAATCCATAAAATGTAATATACCACTTCAAGAGAGACAAGAACAAAAAACCCACGACCATCTCAATGAAGGCAGGAAAAGCTTTTGACAAAGTCCAACATTCATTCATAATAGAAACCCTAACAAGAATTTGGATAGCCGATATCTCAACATGACAAAAGCCATCTATGAGAAACCAATAGCCAAAATCATACTAAACAGCAAAAATTAAAGACCTTCAGTTTAAAATCAGTAACAAGAAAAAGATGTCCACTGTCTTCACTCCTAGACAATATAGTTCTGGAGCCATTAGCCAGAGAAATTAGACAAGAGAGAGAAATAAAAGGAATAAGGATTGGAAAAAGAAATGAAATTATCATTATATGCAACTGACATGATACTATAAATAGAGGACCCCAAAAACTCCACTAAGAGCCTTGCAGATCTAATCCCTAAATTCAACAACATAGCATAATACAAAGTCAACACCCAAAAATCAGTAGCATTTTTGTGCACAATGAACACCCCGAAAGAGAAATTTGGGAAACCTCACCTTTCACAGTAACATTCAAAAAATGAAATAATTATGAATCACCCTTACAAAGGACATAAGACAATTATACAGTGAAAATTACAGTACTCTAAAAATGAGAGTGAAGAGGATCTGAGGAACTGGAAAGAGATTTTCCCTCCATGCTCCTGAATAGGAAGAACTAACATTGTTAAAATGGCCATGTTTTCAAAATTTCTATACAGATTCAATGCAACCCCAATTAAAATACCATTAGTGTACCTCACAGAGATAGAGAAAACTTTCCTAAAATTCTTTTGGAACCAGAAAAGACCTATAATATTAAAAGCAATCCTGGGAAACAAAAGAAAGGCAGGAGCTATAACAATCCCTGACTGAAATTATACTATAAAGATAAAATCAGCAAGGTACTGGCATAGAGACAGACCCTCAGGATCAATGCAACAGATTAGAAGATGCAGACACAACTGCAAACACACTCAACCACCTTAATTTTGATAAAAGGGCCAAACATTCATTGGAAGAAAGATAGCCCCTTTAATAAACGGTGCTGGAAAAACTGGATTTCCACATGCTAAAGGCTTAATCTAGACCCATGCTTATCACTGTGTACAAAGCTACAGTCAAAATGGATCAAAGATTTAAATATTAAAATAGAAACAGTAAATCTTCTGGAGAAAAATTTAGGTAGAAATCTTAAAGTCATGGGGTAGGTAGTAAAAACCAAGCTGCACGGGAAATACTTCAAAGAATCAACAAGTGGAATCTCATCTTTTGAAAATGTTCTGCTCTTCAAAGCAAAACTCCAGGGGTCAGGGAAATAGCTCAGTAGTGTAAGTGCCTGCATGGCAAGTGCAAGGTCCTGAGTTCAATCCCCAGTACAAGAAAAAAAAAAAGAAGAAAAGAAAAGAAAATCTCCAACAGAAATAATGAAGGACACCCAAACAGCTCAGCGGATTAAAGCACCTGCGTAGGCAGATGCAGGGGCCAGGGTTTGATCCATGGGCCTGCCATGCCAGCCCCACCTCCAAGGTACACTGAGAAAGCAATTGAGACTGGGCGTGGTGGCATGTGCCTGTAATCCAGGCACTTGGGAGGCTGTAAACAGGTGGATCACTAAGAGTCTGATCTATGCAGAGAGAACCTGTAGACCCTGTCCTAAAATACAATAATATTAATAATAATAATGAAAATATCAGTGGCATCTGTCTAATACGCATCTGCTAAAATCAATTGATTATTACAAAAGATAATTTCAAATGCACAGAAAAATTGTAAATATCAGTGGGATCACACCCAATCAAGTTTTTAAAGTAATCATGCTTTAAATTAATCCTTTATGTTTAATCAACATCACTATACTGTGGTGCTTTCTATAGGCCTTGATTATAAATTTGGTGAATGCAACTGGTTGCCTTGAGCTTTGTTTCAAATAAAAGAATACAGTAAGACTTTGGTGGTATATTTTTAAGTATTGTGCATCTTAACTCCCAATACCTACACAATCTTCATGTGAATAAGTTGTAGACTTGGTTGTCTCATAAATAAGGAGAACCACATCATCATAAATTTTTACACTTGTTCACGTGTTTAGTTTATGTTCAGGAAGTAAATATAAGATGAAAAGTTTCTCAGATTCTCTTTTCTCCACCAATTTAACTAAAATCAACTAAATAATTTTATGAAATCTAAAACACAAAAAGAAAAAGTGTCTGAAGTTGTCATGCCTGGTCCAGACTGCATGCCAAGCTCTTGGTATGAGCCATAAACAAACAAAGGGGAGAAAAAATACATTAAGAACATAACATATCAGTGGAAATGTTCAGTCATGTACAGATTCTGTCAATCTACCTAAGATTATGAAGTCCATGTACACATATAGGCGCTTTTCTCAGGTAATGCTTTTTCACAGTGTTGAAAAATGTAGTGACAGTGTATGGAAACACTTACAATTAGATATGGCGATGAACCTGCCATATCTTTCCCTTCAACTAAGGGCTGGAATGTGCAAAGGGAGAATAGTTGGACTGTCTATTCCCCAAAAGGACGTGGCACTTGAAGAGTTTCTTCTATAGGCAACCCTTTGCAGCTAGCTTTTTCTAGTTTATTTTTCCAAAGCTCATCCTACATTTCTGACCTCACTATAAATGTATCTTTCAGCTACATAAAATTGAGTGTACACACATATATAATAAATATTAGTTCCTAAGTATTCAGTTTAATTTGCTGAATGAGGACAGCATCAGTGTAAATGACCCTGAAAATACATTTAATAATAGTGAATTCTAGGGTGGAATTGTTCTAACAGCACATTGTGAGTATGGAGTATGTTAAGTTCTAAATCAATGTGTCTCATTTTCCCTCTCATTCCTCATCTTGCCCAGTTAGTATCAAATTCTGTGTAGTGAGATCCTGTGCCAAATACAAAAAATGGAAAAAAAAATCATTTTTTATGAGGTCTGGGTGGATAGCTCAGCAGTTCAAGTACCTGCCTGGCAAGTGCAAGGACCCAGGTTTGATCCCCAGTACTGCATGTCCAGTGCGCCATGGCTGCCCCTAAAACCAGGCATGGGGGCACACACCTGTAATCCCAGTGCTGGGGAGGCTGAGACAGGAGGATCTCTATGATTCTGAACAGCAAAGCAAGACCCTGCAACAAAAAAAAAAGAAAGAAAGAAAGAAAAAGAACAAAGAACAAAGAAAGAAAAAAAGAATCTTTCTACATGAAAATTAACTTCACATGCAAATTTTAAAGTATACAGAAAGACAAAATAAAATCCACAGGGCCAGGAAGATGGCTCAGTAGAATAAGTGCTTCACTGGCAAGTGCAAGGGCCTGAGTTCGATCCCCGGTTCTGCCAAAAAAATAAAAAGAAATAAAATGAAATAAAATGCACTATTGGAAGTGAAATACATTTCAGTTAAATTGAGGTTTTTGTAGAACAATCTATCCAAAGCTTTAAAATAACTGTTATAGATTTCTAAATAAGTGGAAGAAAACATTGTTTTATTAGGAAAGAGGGACATCTTATAAAAATATAATCAAAATGAATTTGCAAAAAAATGAAGACAAGATTTAAGACCTTTAAAATGCAATTCATAATAATTACCATAAAAACAATGTGACATATGGTTAGACGTAAGACTGAATATGGTAAAAGAGAAAATAAATAAACTAAAATATGTTACCACCGTGTGTTAATGGTGAAGTGAAAGAACAGTTAAGAAACATTACAGATTGAACTGAGATGCTCCAATATTGATCTCGTAAGTATTCTAGGAGATCACATTGGAAGGACTAGCAAAAAATCCCTGTTGGGAAAAGCAATTACTGGTAACTTTTAGCAATTAAATAAATCTTTAAATGCAAAGCAAATAAAATTAAATTTCTATCTAGTTAAATTATACTCTTGACTCAGATCAATCACTATTTAAACAGATCATCTGAAACATGGTCAGAGGCAAAAAATATATCCATCTTA
>NDGM011199674.1:0-10765 GCA_002564305.1 Octomys mimax | reverse complement strand
GGCCAGGTGTTGGTTTATTCAAGGGTTAATTCATGGGTGCCGCAGATACATTGACATTCTATCATTAAAAATTAAGTCTTTCTGCATAAAAGGCCCCCTACTTTAATCCTGCAGCATGGTTCAACCATTCAGGCAGTCCTGGATTCATTATGTTTTATTTTGTTTCTGCCCCTGCTGTTACCACTGTTAGAGGTATTAACTGTTTTAAGTAACACAGAAAAGTTTTAGTACCACTAAAGATACATGTAAGTATCTCTAGTGTGTATTTAATCTTACTCCAGACATGAAATGATAGGCAAACAGTCCTAAGTAATCTAGAAACATAATTTCAACATAATGAAAAGGGATTCAAGTCCTCGGAATGTTAGACCCACTTCCCCCAAGGTCACACACAAAGCTGAAGATGAACTTCACAGGGCCAGTGAGATAGCCCAGCAGTCTAAAGTGCTTGCTTAGGCAAACCTAGGCAGGTGCAGGGACTGCAGTTTGATTCCTGGCAATACATGCTGCGCTAGCCCTGTCCCCAGGGTGGGCTGAGTGGACCACAAAAAAAAAAAAAAAGATGAACTTCACATTGGATCCAGATTAGATGGACTAATGTTCATATTAAACCTACTTACAGATAGGCTGAAATAACTCTCTCAATTCCAAATGGATAAAACCAGCTCTCTGACTATTAACCATATCTGTAACCTTCACAACCCTCTCTGTTTCACTTAATCTGAGAGCATGAAAGTAATAAAATTGTCTCTTCCTTTACATAAAAAGTTAATTTGTACCATGTTAGTACAAAACAGAGTAGAAATGTTTATGAAAGTTATTAATTTAGCATTTTTTCTTTCAACATTTCGTAATTATTGTTCATAATTTTGATTAAATTACTAGTGAGAGTAATATTTACAATTTTTACATTTCAATTCTACTATAATTTTGGAATTCACTAAGGAAAACAATTTCTGTAATGAATATTTTAACTTCTACTAGTAGAGGCCACATATGGTAACAGTAATTGCTCACCCTTATCTTCCTTAGATTTTGGCAGAAAAGTCACTGCTAGAGACCTATTCCATTATCCTGCAATCTCCTACAGCTGTCTTGGTTACTGTTCTCTCACTGCAAAATTAAGGAAGGAACGGCTTATTCAGCTCACAATTTACAGAGGTTTCTGTCTGGACTCAACAAGCTGACTCCAATAGCAGAGTGGCGTGGCAGGGTTGAGAGTTCAAGGCGGCAGAAAGCAGCCAGTGCAGCAGGAGCAGAGGTGTGGCGAGCAACCTGCATCTCTCCCTTAGACAGTGAGCAGGGCACCCCCCCACCCAGGGGCAGTGCACCGCCCACCCCAACTGGACTCCAGTCTAAGGGCAGGGCAGGTCCTCTACATCCCCGCTACATCTCCAAATGTACAACTGCTGGTTACTTAGTTAAGCTTCTAGCCTGCTCCAGTGCACACGGTGTGTCAGCCACCGCAACTGATGCCATTTTCTATTCATGTTTCATTTTCCATTCAACTTCTGTGCAAACCAATTAAAATCTTTAAATACCGTAGAGGGAATGTTGCATCATTCATCTTTCAATCTTTTTTAATTGAATTCATCTCATGAAAACATTCCAAGAAAGTAGCTGCACCTTAAAACTACCAAAAGCAGAATTACATTTAACTATGAATAATCAATAGCAGTCTACAATGATGGCGCTTCATAGAATTTACAGTTAAGACCATGACATGTCAAGGAATGTCACACTTCAGTGTTCAGTTGGACATCACCTACTACGACTGGTACTAAAACGGCGGCTTCCAATAGAATTACGTAAACACTTTAATACATGATGACAATATTTAAAAGGCCCTAAAAATTACCATAATATTACTAAATAAGGCATAATGAATTAAATACCAAAAAAGGCATTAAACACTAAATTGTCCAGTTAAACAGTATACCCTCACCAGTTTGAAAACACATAGGGAACATTCCATTTCTCTTAAGACATTTTATACAACAAGTTGAAAGCACCTGAAGGAAAAAAATATTTTTCTTGAACTTCTCAGATGTTACGGTATTGCTTTTAGTGCGGAAGGGCACAATTTCTGACGAGTTCTTTCCACTTTTATCCAACTAGGGAAATAAATACCCACGTCCAGCCCCACTTTTGCTCCTCCCCTAGGGCTCAATGAATCTCTCAGTTAATTGGCAAGCTCACTGAGATGACTCAGCGCCAAACTGCAACGTTATAAAATGAAGGTATCTCTGCGATCTATACGTGGTCACAAATTTAGAAATAAATTTAGAAGCGCAAAGAAATGCCCAAGAAGAATGTTTTCATTAATTAGAAAATGAGTGCCTAAGTAGAAAAAGCAAAGTTAAAAGGATAATGTGGTGATCATTGATTTCATTTTATCTTTTTAATGTAGTTGGTTGGTGCAGGGTCTCACTACACAGCTCGGAGTCATGATGATCCTCCTGCTTTCAGCCTCGCCAGCACTGGGATTACAAGTGTGTGCCAGGACTCTGGCTGGCTCAGCCAACCCCAGAGGCGAGGCTGGCGTGACATGTGGTGCCGGGATCAAAGCACAGTCCCTGCACTTGCCTAAGCAGGCACTGAGTGTGCTGACCTATCTCACCAGCCCTGGTGATCATTTAAATTGATACAGAGATCGTGTTCCATTAGATGGCAGACAACTGGTAATATTCTCTGGTGACACCTGCTCAGTAGGTCAGATTTCAAGCAGGTAGGAGACTGGTAGCCTTGAATTGGTCAGAATGTAGCTTTAAAAGCTGACATTTCTGTCTCATTAACCAAGAGTAAGTTACATTTTCTTTCAAGGTAACTCAGATGATGTATCTAACTGGATGAGAACAAGACTGTAAACAGTTTGAGTGGATATTACTGGAAGATGCCCTGTAGGGCTCCCTACATCAGTGTCCGAGGATGCTAATGCCCCTAACAGGGAAGAGTGTCCACTTATACCGTACATACATTTTCCCACATAGAGTACTTTACAAGTTCATTTCCTCACTACAGCTATCACAGTGTAAGTGCTGCTTAAATAGTTGTCTCTATATGTAGTTTCAAAATAGGGACAAGAAAAGTGCTTGCTACTCAGTACAGGAATCCCCCCCCCCCCNCGCCGACACACACCATAAATTGGTTAAATCTATGAATGCAGAACACACAGATACAGGAGATCAACTGTATTTACACATTTCCAAGGGGAACTAAGTAACGTCAGCTTTCGAAACCGAGATAATCCAGGCTTGAAATACTCTTGCTTTCTCTCCTATCTTCACAACCCTTTGTTCAGTGTTCACAGACAATGTGATTTCACCCCAGGAACAGGTGAATACATCCTATAGGACTATTGAGAGCTGTCAGTGTACACGGGTACAGGCCCTGGGGAACAACTGCTTCCTACACTCTCCCCCAATTCTTCATGAGAAATTGGAGGCAAATAAGCAACTTTAGCTCCTGTCTGACACTCAAGAGTCTTGACTCTTGGCTCTGTAAAAGCATGCAACACATTGTTGAAAATTAAATATAGTTATCTTTATGTTTATTTTGCAAATAGAAAAGGAGTCATATATTTATTTTTCAAGCAACGGTGGGCATGCAAGCCTGCAAATTTTCCACTAAGATGTCAGAAAAACAAGAAAGCTCCCCTTTTATTTTTTTAAAAATGCTCAAAAATGTAAAAACAACTGCTCAGGTTTTTTTTTCAAGGGTTACAAAAACAAGTGTGAAAAAGTTGCAACAAATGTGGTGAGTCCAGGTTGTAAATGCAGTAACTACCATGTATTAACTCTCTTCCCAGCACCAAGCGTTTCACTGGGTACTAAGGATGGGCCGACTCCTAGGAAGGTTTCTCACAAACCTGAGCTCAGGCTCAACTCTGTCAAGCAAGAGACACATTGCAGCAATTGCAGCACAGAAATCAAGGGTCAGTTTACATCTGCAAATGTGATTCCCGACAGCCTCTGAATCCCCAGGTGTTGTAATGGATGATATTTAGCATGCAGGTAGCTGGGGAGAGGCTAACGTCTGGAGCAACTGTTTATTTATCCTGAGAATGCCAAGCCCTGAAGTGTTGGAAGATTACTGAAGGCATTTTTTCTTTCCTCTTAAATATTAATGTGCACACTTTTCAACCAATTGTTGGCTCATAATACCCGCAGCAATTTCTGATTCTATCATATTTAGGAAAAATGTCAATATCTATAATAACTATAAACACAGGATACTGAGTGTTGTTATAGTGCCATTTCCAGCTTAGTGAAATAATTCTGCATTGGAGGCAGGCTTCCAAAGTAGAATCAAAGATTTTTACTGATATTTGTAGTAAAAATGATGGTTGCTTTATGGTCATGATTTGCATTTTTATGAATTATCCATTATAGTTTATGTCTTTCCCAATGTGTTCTGGAATTTCTGATTTTGGTTATATTTTAAAGTCAAAATAAACTAATTTTTTTTTCTTTTCTCTTTTGCATTTTCTGCAGGGTCTCACCACACAGCTCGAACTTGCAGTGATCCTCCTGTTTTCTGCCTCCCCATGGATGGGGTTACACATGTGCACCACCACACCACGCCTGGACTTGCTCGGCATGTGGTGCTAGGGATCAAATCTTGCATTTGCTTAAGCAGGCGCTTAGTCTGCTGAGCTACCTTGCAGGTCAATAAGCTAAATTTCTGTACAATAAAACAATGATAATGAGGGGTTATATGTAGTTCACAAGAATATATTTTTGTGTCAAGTATAGAAAGGAGATTAAACCAACAAAAAATAATCCAACGGTATCAAGTGACACCATGCAGTACCAAGTGGTCCTCATTAATTGGTTCTAGCAGGCACAGCAAGTGCCACAAGTAACATGTGCCAAATTGTTACACATGCAAAGGGCAGCCAGCCCCAAGGCCAAGGGCACGTGCAAGTCTAGCTAGTGCTCCGAGTATCAGGCAAATCTCTAATCCTGGGAGAGAATTTTCATGTCAAAATGCTTCCAATTCTGAAGACAAATTTCAAAAGCATCAATTCCTTCAAGCCTTAGTCCAGCTGCCAGGGCCCTCCAAAGGCCTCCCCTAGCTTCTTAACTCAACTGAGGCTCTCCAGCTACTATCCCGGAAGCTCCTTTACTACTCCTCCTTTAGTCTACTTAGGCTGAACTGCGACGCCCAGAGGAGGTGATCCTGGAGCTGCAGCATCATTGGCACCTGAGAACTGACTAAAAATTCAATTCTTGGTCGCATCCCAGACCTAAAGAGCTGACCTCCAGGACTGGAACCCAGTAATCTGCGCTTTAGCAAATACTGGGATATTGGTCACGCTGATAGATACTGAGATCTGAGAATCTCTGCTGAATGGAAAGTACGTGCTTTCACTCCGTTTGCACACTGCATTTCGGGACCCACCCATGTGCTGGGGTGACTCCTGAAGGGCATGAAAGGAAACTTCCAGAACTGCTTCAGAACTTGGACAGGATGATGGGAAGAGCATGCTCAGTTGAAGGAGTACTGCGACAGGGACCAGTGGAAATGTGTCTTTTACTGTGGTGTTTTAGGCACAAATCATATATGTTAATCACAACGTGAACACAGGAAATCCAACATGCAAAGATGCTCACGGCAAAGCAATGTGTGCAGATTCTCTGCCAACCATTCTCAGCTGACACACACTGATCATGTAAAATAGGTAAGGTCACAAGAAAGTACATAAAATGCTGGCAGGAATGAAGGTCATTTATATGTTAGTTTTTTTTGTTTTTTGGTTTTTTTTTTTAGTTTTTGTTTTCTTCTGAAGCAACCAAAAACGCTGTTGATCAAACAGAGCTCTGCCAGCAACCACTACAGGTACTGTTTAGTAAATGTAGATACTTGTTCTTAGAAATTTAATACCTAACTATCTGATATGAAAAGCTATAAGTACAATTAACTACATGAGTAACAAATTCAATGGTTGCAAGTAGGAAAAAGAAACCCTCAAAATTTCTGCAGACGACCGCGCAACGGATGGTCTACTTATTGTTCTAAGAGACTTTAGGTTAGTGCATAATGACAGACATGGGTCTAGGTTTAGATTTTGGCATGTGGAAAGTCAGTGTTCCTAGTACTTCAAAAGGAAAGAATTGGGAGAGGAGAAAAAGAGAAAAGGAAAGGGAAAAACAAGATTACGTGTATGTATACACGATAGCTAAGATAATTAATTATACTACTAATTTCTCTTAGTTTATGGAAAGAAACAGAGCTTATATTGTCTGAGCAATTTTGCATGCCTGTACCTGGTAATTTGAGTCACTACTACAAAGATAACAGTATTCAATGTAATAACTACTGTCGATTTCCTATCACCTTGTTCTGAAATTCTGTATCACTTTAACTGCTTTCTCTTTGTCTCTTTATAATAAAAAAGAGTTTACAGACCCCTCGTTTATCAGCGAGCTACAGCACAGCATGATGCCACAGTGATGTTGGTCAGAATCTGCCCACGTGACAATATTTAGAGGGATATGCACTTCTGGAAAGCAAAATCCTTGAAAGAGGGGTGGGGCCATGATAGATTATGTTTTAATTCTCCATCCTGCGGTGTTCTTTCATTAACTATCCATGCAGTAACTGTCTAATAAAATATCAACTTGAACAGAATGTCATATAATTCTTCCCTGCTAAACATTTTGAATACAGGAATTAAATTTCCCAATCAAGTGGTGTCAAGTGCAGTATATTGAGGAATTCTGTCAAATACCTGCATTTTATAAGTTTATTAAACTGCATTTAAAAATATTTTAGAACTGCTTTAGAATACAGATGATAGACCCGTCATCTGTGGAGGTGCAGCATCGAGAGTGTTCTTAGAAACTGTAAATAAATACTTTGGGGGGGAATGCAGAAAAGTGAATAAAGTCTTCCAGTGGATAAGAAGTAACCATAATTACTCTGCTGATATTTTCTGAAATATAGATGGGCCATATTCTTTGAAAAAGGACAAGAATATTATTACAAGGCAGGGGTTTTGGTCTTATTTGTTGGCTGATAAAGCTTAGTTCATAGGTAATTCCACTCAAAAAAAAAAAAAATAGTACTGATGAGGCTTTTAATCTTAACTCTCTTTTAAAACGAGCAGTCTGAATCCTTCTTAAGAACTTTAGAAAGTGGCCACATTACTCTAAGTTTTGTTTTGTTTTGTTTTTCTGGTACAAGGGATTGAACTCAGGACCATGTGCTTGCCAGGCAGGTGCCCATCCCACTGAGCTAGCTCGCCAGGCCTTGAAGTTTTAAACAATATGGAAATTCAGTTGTTTTCATCTTGTATAAAGTAATTTATAAGAAGAAATGATGTACTTATTTGCACTAAGAAAAAGCAAACCAAATATACACAAAGTCAAATCTTTCAAAAACAACGATTATTATTTTTTTTTTCTAAATCTTCCACTCATATAAGAATAGAGAAGCCAGAGCTGCAGAGATAGCTTGGAAGTCTAAGCAACTGCCTGGTAAGTGCAAGGACCTGGGTTCGATCCCTAGTACTGCATGTCACACTGGTTCTGGAAACGCAGGCACACTGCGCCATGCTGGCCACCAAAACTGGGTGTGGTGGCACATGCCTGTAATCCCAGTGCTGGAGAGGCTGAGACCGGAGGGTCACTATGAGAGAGAGCTGCAGACCGAGACCCTGTACCAAAGAAAGAGAGGAGGGGAGGGGAAAGGGAGGGAGGGAGGGAAAGAGGGACTGAGGAAGAAGTGGCAGGCTAGTATGTTATCCTGAGAGGGTATTTGCTACAGTAGAGTTTGTAAATATTTAACAAAGCAAATCAGAATGCACAACATCAGAGTATAGTACGTGCTGCTGTCATAAGTGATGTCACAAAGAAAATTACCCTATAAGTCTTAAGTTGTCACTGAAGAGCTGGAACTTCACATGTGTATAGTCTATGGTTTGTTTTCCAAATCTAACAACTGTTCTCAAACCTTAATAATTTATTAATGACAGAAGAGAAACAAGGAGGATAAAAATATCACTGCAGCATAGAATTTTGTAAAATCATTACGATGACAGAATATATTATTTTTAAATCTGAAAGCATCCCTTAACAAGTTCTTTTTTTAATTTACTTTCTTTCATTTATGTATTTGGAGTAGGGTCTCACTACGCAGATCAAACTTGTGGTGATTCTCCTGTTTTTAGCCTCCTGGGCACTGGGATTACCAGTGCCACTGGGGGCAGTGCCACCATGCCCAGACTTGGATTGAACCCTGGTCCCTGCACTTGCCGAAGCAGAACTAAACAAGTTCTTTGATCAGTTGTCCATTTTAACTTTTTCATGATAATACACAAGATTCTTTTCATTTTAGGATCTACTTCTTACATTGTATTAGACAGAGAATAGAGACTCAATCCTTAAAGGATATTTTCAAAACTGGATCTTTACTAAATGTATTTCCCTAGTTAGCTTGTGTCAAAATAAGCATGCAAACCTGGTGACTGTCCATTCATTCCACATTTATCAGCATTTATCGATTACTTGCTCATGATGAACATCTTATTAAGTTCAAGCAAATAAAAGAACAAGAAACACAGTCCCTGTCATAAAAGAACCACAGTCTGGAGGATCAAAAGAAAAATATAGAGTTGCAGCCTGAAGTACTTAAGGGGAACATAAGGCATTTTTGTAAAGTATTATTGGATCAAAGCAGCACATTGACCAGCTCTGTAAAAGGAACTGGAAAAGTCTTCAGAGAGTTAGAATGTGGCGGGTGAAACAGGTTTAGTAAGTGGCAAAACAGAGACAGGAAATTAAGCAGAAGACGCGCAGTGAGGACAAGCATGTGGCAAAGGACGCAGGCCGTGACGTGACGTGACGTGACGTGACCCTAGACGCATGGTGCTCAGGGAGGATTCGCGAGGGCTGTGCAAGTCCAGGGCCCACACGGCAGCACTGGCTGTTCCCTCACAGGCAATCAGAATCGGAGGTGTGAAACAGAACAGAAACATGCCTGAATTCCACTCCTGTATTGTGGCCTTGAATGCAACCAGTGCTCCTGGGAATTAGGACAGTTTTTGACAGTCACTTCATAAATTAGCATCAAGACACTTATAACAAAGAGCAAATACATTCTATTAACAACAAATGTGTTCTGAAAAGTATCAAGACAGATTATATGAAACTGAACATATGTCTATGGTAATAATGTTATCAGTAGCTGTAGATGTGAGAAGACACTAACGCTAACGTGCCTTCGGGACAGAAAGTAAAAAACACAGTAGGTAATGAAAGCATTGGAGCTTAGACAATAGACAGTTCAAGACAGATTCAAAGTGAAGTGCGACTCCTAAACACAGAAGCTGTAATAAGAAATGAGCCAAAAGAAAGACAACACAGGCACCAGGAGTAACAGAGCTAAAAAGAATGATTTTAGTAGTTAAATTTCCTTTGGACAATACTGACCCAGGATATTTTCTTCAATGTTTTAAAATATTTATTTGGTACAGGATCTGACTACACAGCTCAAACTTGTAGTGATCCTGTCTCAGTGTCCCCAGTGCTGGGATTATAGGTGTGTGCCAACACACCCTGTTTCGGTGGCTGACTCAGCTTGCCCGGGGTGGAACCAGCACAGCATGTGGTACTGTGGGGATCAAACCCGGGTCCTTGCACTTGCGAGACAGGTGCTTAGAACGCATAGCTACATCCCCAGCCCTATAATTTTAAACATAAGCTATACTGCCACAGGGTAGTCCCTGGTAGACTTCTTACTCGTGTAAGTGGAAACTGCATCTTGGTGTAGATAACAAGCCACAGAATGATGTAAACCACACTATTAGGGATGTCTTTGACAGATTAATAATTAATAGCTTTAGAATTTACATGTCCATTATGATGAGGGTTTTTAAACCTCTCTTCTAGGCAGTGAGCTATGATTTGTAAAGTTATCTAATTGTGAAAAATAATTTACCATGGAACCACTAGTTACTAAAGACAAATGGGTATTAGCCAGACACGCGTGCACATGTATATTTGATTTGTAGGTCTCAATATTCCTCTTATGTATAGTAAATATAATTTGCCCTTAGAAATACACAATGGTTTTGTAGTGTTCCTGCCAAGAAGGAAGCCACAGGGTTGATAATAAAATCACTGGCATTGTGATGCCCATTAAGTACAGAGAACAGTGAAAAAAAGATTGCTGATTGGTTAATATTTTTTTTAATTTGAATTCAATTTCAGAACGTGTATATGTTCGCATTTATCCTGGCAATTCTCTTTAAGAAAAAAAATGTTGTTTAGCCCAGCAGATGGGTGGAACCAGCAACTGCTGTATGGAGCAGCTCTCCGGCACGCCTGTGTGGAAGTCAGGTGACAGTGGTGAGTACAGGGCTCACAAGTGAAATGGTGCAGACACCATTCAAAAAATTACAAAAAACTAAAATGAAGTAAATTCAATTTCTCATATTACTAAATTAGAAAATGACTCAGCACATCTAATGAAAACAGAAATTAGCAGTAGGTAAAGAAAAAAAGTATAAAATGCAAAAATCAAGCAACAATAGAAAATATTCTCCAAAGGAATGTCTCACTGGCTGAATAAATTAAACCCCTGAATTTCCAATATGTCTGAGTAAGAAAGAAGGGAAAAGGCGTAAACATCATGAAAAATTTTAAAAATGCAAAGAGCTATAGATAATTTACAGATTAAGAACTACTAGAGAGGGGCAAGGGCGATGGCTCAGTGGAATAAGCGCTTCCCTGGCAAGCGCAAGGGCCTGAGTTCAATCCCC
>NDGM011199672.1:0-25180 GCA_002564305.1 Octomys mimax | reverse complement strand
AAAAGTCAGAAGACAAAAGTGGTTTCAAGGTAATTCCAATTACCAGGATGCAATTACCAGGATGCAAGAGATTTATGAGAAGATAACAGTCTGAGCAGGGCCACTTACATTATATTTGTTTTATGTATTTAGAAGATTGTATGTGGTAGCTGCCTTTCTCCCTCGAAAACACACACACACACACACACACACACACACACACACACACCAGGGAATTCTGCAAAACACTTTTCTTTGCTTTCTTCCACACATACATTCAAACAAATTCTGAGGAAAAGTAACTATTGCTTCCAAGTTTGTGTCAGAGTATACATACATATCAGATACTTTGGAATACTCTACCTTCTGAGAGAAACACTTGTAGCTAAAATTTTCTGAATCTTACTTAGCTCATTCAAATGTCAATGTGAGCAAAATCTAAGTGTGTAATATCTATTAAGGTTGACAAATTCTAGCACTTCATAAAATATTGCTGCTATTATTTTCATTTTTGGTTTGTACTTGTGTTGTATTTTTTTGATTGTTCTTTTCTAATTTAGGTACATTCTCTACAAACTACATAGACCTGGATTTTATTTTGTGCCTAGAATTTGATAGTTGCTATTTTAGTGGGTGATTCAGTCTGTTTAATGTAATGACCAATTTGATTAATTTTTTCCTTTCATTTCATGTTATGTACTTATTTAAACTATTTTCCCACTTATTTTTCTTTTTTCATATTTTGTAAATTGATGAATTTTCTATTTACTTCATTTGTTGACTGTGACTAATTTTGTCTTCTGTTTCTCTGTTTAATTGCTGGTTGTATCTCCTTCCTAGACCTCATATTCATACACATCTATTTTGGGAACAAGATATCATTTCATTAAGTAAGAGTCCCTATTTTTATTTTGCTCTTTATCCTTCTACAAAGTGGAACTGTTGGTATCATTTTATGTTTCCCATCCATTCCTATGCTACCTGTCCCAACCAAGATTTGGAACATTTATTTCCTCTACTCCTTACAGTGCCCGGATGTCTAAATTTGGCTAGATAGCTTAGTGTTGCTCTGGACCTCATGTTTTGGTTGTGCTTTCAGCTTCAGAAGACAATAGACATCCATATTCCATATTCTTATTATCATTATCTCTATCTACTATGGAAATTTATTATTTCCATAGTAATATACCATGAATATACCATGGCTAGTTCTCTTAATCTGTCTTTAACATAATTCTGATTTGTAGGTCATTTGTTAAATTACTGATTTATTTACTTGCCCACTTATTTTTAATATAAAGTAACTATGTGATTATTCAATAATTTGTTGACTGTAAAATTATTTGCACTTTGAGTGTGGAACAAAATATTTTCACCTGCAATTTCTAATTAAAACTCCACCGTCTTGTGGCTTCAAATGTTGTGAAAGAGAAGTTTGAGGCTTGTCTGATTAGATTTTATTTATTGTTAATCTTTCTGTCTCAATGTGATTTCTATATTTATATTTCACTAACTTTTTTCAGAATATACCATATTCCATTTAAAAGGCAATAAAATGATAAGATACCTAGTAACAAACAAAACAACAAATGTGTAAGATATATATATATATATATATATATATATAATATATATGTATGTTATATATATGGTTATATGTGTATGGTTATATATATCAACATGCTACTAGCTACTAAATGGAAATACCATACTAAAATATAGTATCTGGAAAGGGATTTTCAATATTGCATACAAATACTTGATATTGTAGGTATAAGTTATTTCTAAAATAACCTATACATTTACTGAGACCCAAATAATTTCTTGGCCCCCAGACAAGCCATTTTAAGATACCTTTGAAAAACAATTGCATGAATAGTCAAGAAAATTCATAAATATAAAAGTCCAGAGATGATTTGTGTCCTGCTGCATGTCAGAACACATAATGCTACAATATTTAAATTCTTAGGCATTGAAAAGAATGTATACATGAATCAGTGTAACAGAATAAATATTCAACAAAGAATTGAAATGCAACGGACAGACAATAAATGTGGCGTTGCATATCAGTAGGGAAAAGGTGGCTTAATCAGGGAATTGAGGCCGTGAAGTGAGTCACTTTCAATGTTGTTCATTTCCTATTTCCTTTCAGAGAGATGGAGAGCTTTAGATGAGAAAATTAAAACCATTAAGTTATTAGAAGGAAGTTGAGATTTAAAAAGTCCGAGTGAAGAAGATAATTTTAACTGTGACACACAACTTACAAACTTAAGTTGATAAGTTTGCATTAAAATATGCATGGGAAAACATCATGAACATGTTCAAAAGACAAATAATAGACTGCAAAAAAAGCAATTTGTAAACACAGATTATATTATTGAGTAAGGGATAACATTTTTAATATATAAAGAATTCATGGAACTAATGACAAAATTACCAGCAACCTAATAGAACAATGTGAGAAAAATATTAACATTTTACTGAAAAGATAATACAAATAGTACTTTACAATATTTTAAAAAGCTTATTCTCATTCATAATAATAGAAATACTATTAAAACTATAATGGGATACTATGTATAATATATTACACATCCAAATATTGGTGATAATTTAGGGAAATAAATATTCTTATGCATCATTTTTGCATAAGTCTAAATTGCTATAATTTCTATTGTGGGAATTTAGCAATATTTTGTAAGCTTAAAATACTCATATCTTTTAAAAATGTTTATTAGTACATGACTCTGCAGTTGTACCACTAGAAATGTGTTCTAAAATATTTATGCAAATGGATCACAGTACTAATATTCATTATTAGTACTATTATATTAATATTGGAATCAACCTTAATATTAATAGAGCAGTTAAATAGAAAATATATTCATATGTTGAAAATTGTTTTGATATGACATGATTATGCTGATATATTACTGAGTGAAAAAAGATTTAGAAAGGAATGTGTGTGATTAGAGATGAATGCATTTATTGTATATATACCTGTATATTGCTTAAAATTGGCTCAAAATGAGATACTATTCGAGGTGGCAGCATTCAGGGAGGGGAGCACGTTGGCTGAGGAATGGAGGTAACAGAGTATTTGCTGGGGTCTCCATAACAAACTATCACAGACTGGATGATCTTAGAACAGAAATTTATTTTCTTGCATTTCTGGAGACAGACTCTCAATATTAGGGTGACAGTAGGTTTGATTCCTTCTGATCCTCTCCGTTTGGCTAATATCTGGCTTCCCACTCATTTCAGCCTCTCATGGTCTTCCCTCTGTGTAGGGGTCACTGGGTGGCTCTTGCCTTCAGATTTCCTTTTTTTACAATCACACCAGTCTGATTGGACTATGATTCATTGTACAACATTTATTGTAATGCAATCGTGTCTTCAATAACTTTATTTCAAAATATTGTCACATTCTGAGATACTGGGACTTAGGACTTTATAAATTTGGAACGAGATATAATTCAGTGAATGATAAATGATGAAGTCCCATTTTTTGGGTATTTGCATCATATGATGTCACACTATTGTGAAAAATAAGTAGCTTTGGAAAGATCTTGTAGTATTTTGTATCAAGCTGAAAATTTAAGTGGCTGTTACTGCAGTAGGTGACTCAGTTCATTTTTCTATGACAGATAACTTTGTTTCTAAAATAAATTTTAGTTGGCTTCATGAAAAACTATTTGTTTTATCAAAGTATTTACCCTATGATTCCTTTAAATACAAAGCTTTCAATATGATTCACTTTACAGACATTTTCTGAATATTTTATTGCATAAAATAAGTGTTACACCTGAATATTTCTATTAATTTAGCAATTTAGTACTGCCAACATAATATAACAAGCTTTTCATTTAGAACAATTTCCATTCTTTGACATTCTATTCTCCTTTGAGTTTCATAGGTTATGTATCTATTTAATGGTGAATTCATACTTACATTTGAATAGAATTTAAAATGGAATGAATGGAAATTCTCTTAATGCAGTAGCTATAAAAGGGCAGTTGTATATATTACTCACAGATATTGCATAGTTACCATCATAATCTAAAACCTATATGCTTCCTCTGAGATTTTAAGAAACAGTGTGAATAGCCATCATTCCGGGTTAAATTTGTCTTGGAGGTTAAATTTTTCTTGGAGGTAATTCTCAGCATCCCACTGAGCTTTGCAAGTACTGCAGCAAGAGTTCTCAAATGAACACAAAAGCAACAGCCTCTGCAAAACCTAACATATAATTAGAGATTTTTATAAAGGTGAATATCAAATGTTTCATCTATTACAATGATTTGCTCTTAAAGCTCAGTATAGAATACATTGTTAATGAAAGGACTATCTCATCAGCATGCATCTATTTAGTTGCTGACTTTTCATTGTATGTCTTTAACATGTAGAATCCTATGTCAAAGAATTAAAGAGACATCCATGTCATTTTATCAAGCCATGGACTGTTCAGTAGGCTTTACTGAAAATGTGATTTGTGAGAGAACTGGTTTAAAAAGGTCTTCTTAGTTCTGTGAAACAGTAGCTAACTTGAGAAATACATCTTTTAAAGCAAATATAAAATGTCTTTCCTTTGGATGGGGTAAATTTGGTCTTTAAGGAGACCATAGTTAGGAATGACGGCACTCACACAGATCTCCTTTCCCAGTACACAAATACAAGGCCCACCTCTCTCCTTACTCAGTGCCACTATGTCAGACTTCACAAGTTTGTTCATAAGGCCATAGTAGAAAACTGGATGAAGTATTCTGTCAGGAGATATAAATTTTCACTTACTTCTACGAGCTAGATAAGGCTCCATGAATTTTGCACTTAAGTAAGTGAAATCACAAATTATAGTGCTTTGAGTACATGTTTGCTCTAACTTGAAATGTCTGGTGACAGAACCCTTCTTAGGGAGAAAGATCTTCCTCAATGTCTGCGGTTTCATACTAAATGTTAACAGCCCAATTAGAAAGGCAAATAAATTTGAGTTTCATTAAATGACACTAGCACCACCAGCTTATTATAGTGTAACCATTTTACTATAGAATATAGCTACGCCCTACCGACACCTTAACCATGTTTATTTTTGTGATAGTCTATTATATTACAATAGATTGTATTTCTGGAATTCTACAAATAAAGATAATTTATAAGATCAAATGCTTCAAAATGGTGTATCTGACTATTGTCAGCCTGAAGTCCAAACTAATATGTTTAGGTTCAACAAATATTTTTGTTTCTATACCATCATTTCCGTATGACCCTTGGCCATAAGAAGTGGAGGGGTGGTATTTTTGAGAGCATTTATGGGGTCAAGTAGGTGAAAATTGTTCATTCCTTCAAGAATTAGGGTTTTTCAGCTGTTTGCAAACAGCTTTTGAGTCCAAACAATAGGCCTCCAAACTGTGCTTAAAGTAAACATTTCAATACAGTATTTTATGCATCCTTTTACTTCACCTATAGAATCTGCTTCTTAAAATGATCTATTGCAATAGCAAAGACAAAACTGTAACTACCAGCCTATCAGTGTGTGTGTCTATGTGTGTCTCTGTGTGTTAGAGAGTCAGAAAGAGAAAGGAGAGGGAGAGAGAGAGAGAGAGAGAGAGAGAGAGAGAGAGAGAGAGAGAATTTTCTCTACTGGCTTGTTCTTCACCCCCGGGGAACCATGCTTGTGAGCTTCACTAACACCCATCCAAGGCATCTAACTTCCAGCCAGGCACTGTCCCTCCATTGGCTTTTTTTTTTTTTTTTAATAAAGTCTTATCTACTTTCTCCTCCCTCCAACCATCATGTGGTCTGAACCTCCTTGATTATCTAAGAGCACCAATTATGACTCAGTCCTGGCCAGCAAAATATAATAGTTATTTAATTACAGAGAGATTTTTGAAAGGCTTCCCCATGACTGTGGGGCGGGTATTTGCTGGAGACTTTGGTCTGCTTTTTTGCCAGTTCTGAGGCTGATTTTGTGGCCTTCAACAACTTTTTCTCCTGACAACTGGAATATTAATGCAAATATCAAGCAACTGATTGAGGCAAACTGACTGAGTTTCTGTGAAAAGGCCCTCTGCAATTCTAGGAGTGATCTTATCTCACCTTATAACTGTTCTAGGATTTAATTTTTTACTTTTGAGGAAACTGAGGCTCAAGAGCTTATGTGGTATGTCTACAGTCGCTGTCATTTGTGGCCACACAGGAGTTGCCACTCAGGTCTGAGTCAGCATCCATATATTCTTTCCACTGTATTAGAATTGGTTCTAAGCATGTAAAAACAAAAGCATGTGCAAACAACAGCAATAACAAAATGAAATTATACACATTTAAAAATACCTAGGCTATACAAAACAACAGAATTAGAAAGAAATGTACTTCTGGAGGATGACTATTTCAGGACATGGAGGTGACGCTGCACTTCCTTACTATCTGTGAAGTCATGCTTTAGGTTTATCTTTCCCAAGAGAATGGGCTATTCATCAAACAGCTCTTCCTTGATGCGTCAAGTTCCTGGCCAGGAGCTTCATTGGGCTGCCACCCTGCCTCCGAAGGGGCCATAGCCGTCACAGAGTTCCTACACATCATTACTCTTCATTTTGTTTATTGTGGTGCCCCCTTGATGCAGTGGAGTTAGGACTCACTCCACAGGCAGCACCACTCCATGGGGTACTCTGAGCACAGCATGCAAAGCAATACTTTGGGGCTGAGTTGTCTTGGGCTAGCCTGCACAAGTCTCAGTGGAGCTGAATTCTTAGTCACAACAACAACTCATTATAGGGAACAAGAAAAATCCCTTGAACTAAGCTGATTTGGTCCTTTTATTTGGAAATAATTTTTTAAGGAAGATAGTGAACATAGTCTTTTTCTCTGTCACTGCTGCCACCGGCTGTGTTTGAAATAGATTTTAACACTGTTTTTACTGAGGGCCCACTTTCAGAGCTTAGCTTTCATCACCAGGCTGGAGTCCTCATTCAGCATTTTTAGGGCAGTCAGGGGTGAGGTTTGGCTGCCCTCACAGCCCCATTAATAAGTGGAGACCGAGCTCTGCAGCCATCAGCCTGGCTCCCAGAGTAGCTCCCATCCCAGGGCAGCAGTAAATCAGCCTTGAGTGTTTGCCTAATTTTAGGTTTGCTCTGACTTAATCTGCCTAATAGGAAAAACACCTGGCCTAGTTTTACTTTTAATCTGTTCTTTGCATCAGGAACCTTACCACCCTGGGACCAGGTAGTAACAAGAGGTTGGTTCGTGTACCTGGCTGGCCATGACTGCATGGGCCAATGTCTAATAAGGGCCTGCTTCCCATTAATGTGTTGTTTTCCTCTATAGACCTTAATTTACATTAAGGCCTCAATGTTGCAATAGGCTTGGGTTTTAAATTCTCCAATTAGTGAAAAGTCTGTGTTGTAACATATTTTGAATCAAGAGGAGTTGGGTGTAGAATCTAGGGGTAGTGTTTATTTTTTCTTAACTAAATTGATAAAGATGTAGGTAACAGCTTTGCTCTTAATGATGTTCTAAACATTGCCTCTGAATTGAGTTTTAACTTTAGATGGTTGAAGTGAGGCATATAAGATGTTATTTTAAAATGTATAGAAATAGAGTAGAAGAAATATTAAATTATTGTCATGTGAAATCAATTTCTTTCCTGTTCATTTCAGGCAAACATCATAGCACAGACCTACATATTCCTGCCTAGTAGGCCTTAGAATGACTTCAAAATTTTCTACTATAGTTAGAAGGAGTTTGGGCTTCAGAAATCACTTAAAGGAAAAGAGAACAGGATCATTTGGTTTCCAAAATATAATTTTCCACTTTGCTTTCCTCTTGACATTTGTCTTTGATTAGTTTCCTACTTCCAGTTCTTCTCGCTGATGCTCTACCTTGTAGAATCCTTTCTCTTTTGAAAGAACTCTGGGTAGAGTGCAAAGATGGATTTTCTGACTGAGCTGAGATCAATTATTGCAAAGGTATCTAGCTCTCCACTCAGCTTTCTACTCCTCTGAAATGCTTAAAAAATCACGGTCAACAGGAGGTAACAAGGGACCGTATAGGAATTAACTTCAAATAGCCTCGGGCCTAAAAGCTCTTCCCAAATCTACAGTATGTTCGGGGACTTTATCTCCCCAAAGTAATGTAAGCTGTTTATGGACTCCTGCCTCTGAGTTCCTTTTAGCTGGGGCCTGAGGAGGAGTGCATAAGAAACATTACTTCGGCAAGCAGGAATTAATTATTGAAATCAATTATTGCATCTTTCCGATGACTGCCATCGGTCCTCAGTGAGTTGACATAAAGAATACTTGTCTCCATGGCTGTCTCTGTGAAACGAGATTGGAATAAATCAAAAAGAAAAGGGACTGATTTTCAACTTGGTTCTATTCCATCTCTTAGGATTTCTCAAAAACTTTTCTATTCAGGAGTTTAAAAAAGAAAAAAAAAAACTGTTCTATTCCATGGATAGAGAATGATATTTTATACATAGCAAAAGGATTTTTCTCATCACATAGAGCTTGGTTTTGGATTTCTGCCATATGTAACTATTAAAACTGATTTGAAAGTGACTCTAGACTTGCCAGCATTGGTACTGTCTGAATCAGTATCTATTGAATACTCATAAACTATCCAGTTTATTGGGTTTTAGAAATCATTTATATGAAAAGAATCCAGGGTCATTTGTTTTCCAAAATACTATCCAGTATTTTTATGGTTGTCTGAATGGACTGAAATGCAATGAGGTATAAAAAATAGTAATTTATTTCTCATGTCCTGGAGGCTGGAAAGTTGACAAACAAGGTTTTGAGAGATACCGTGTCTAAAAAAGACCTTTCCTCATAACCAGAGCCTCCTTTCTGTATCCTAACTGGTGCAAGGAGTGAGAGCCTTTCTGGTGTCTTTTTTTATGTGTCTTCTTTTATAAGGGCACTGATTTCACTCTGGGAGGTCTTGCACTCCTGATGCCAAAACCTCACAAAGGAGATTACAATTTAAATTGATAAATTTGGTAGGTGAAGGCACAGGCCAAAACATATAGATCTTAGTAAATAAATGAGGATAGGACCAAAGACCAAAAGATAAACTTTTTCCCTCAGCAAATCTACTACTGTACAGCAGATGGAATTGGAGATCTCCCAACAAGCAGAAGGGCCTACAGGCACTTGAAAATGCAAGATAAGGAGAGCGTTTTGAGGCAAACATTAAGAGAAAAGGAGAGATATTCTCTACAACAGGAGAAAATTCCCCTAAACCAGAGAAAGAAAAAGAGATGCAGATTCCTGGTAAATTGGTAGGTAAGCTCTTAAGAAGTAGTCCTACGCCCTGGACAGGTACTATAAACCAAGTGGTTATGACCTAAGTAATCAACTAGGTGACCTTGCAGAGAGGTTCAGGTGAGGCCCACCCTCACTGGTGCATGGAACCTGGCATAGGAAAGAAAAAGTTTAATAGCAAATGGCATGACTGCCAGCCACCATCCTCTGCCTATCCACGGTGTCTTCTCAAAATGCCCTTTGTAAATCTTTGTAAATCTGGTACACTAACAATCTTGAGGAAGAAGAGGAAGAGTCTTCCAAAAAGTTATATTAGTTTTTCTGTTAAATCAATAGAATCAAGAGATAGGGTTTTAAAGAGAAGTGAAGTTAGCTTACAGAAAAGTAGGGAAGCGCATGTATATTTCTTGTAACTTGAATTTTGGAGCTATGATTCCCATCTGTTGCAAATTCTGTCTTTCTTATTTTTCAAATTAACCTCCAGTGTCTACAATTCTGGTTGGGCCTGTGGCTTGCCCTTTCTGCTGTTCACAGATACCTTTTTTGGAGCTCACTAGCAGCAGAGACTCTGGTACCTGAAAATTCTTCAGGTGTAATCTGGATTCTTTTCTATTTTCTCAATTTTATTAGTACATGTTTGCAGTGCATTCCTTGTGAGGAGCTGGCACATGTACAAAATACATCTTAACTATGGTTTTTAAAAAATCCTTAATGAAGAAACTCGGCTTTAGGCTGCAAGGGTGAGCTGGAGGGAAACAAATGTTCTTTTGGGCCACTCAAAAGAAGTTATAGGTAATTTAATGTTGACATCCCACTGTCTGGGTTTCTCTGGAACCAGTTAAGAGGAGTCTTTCTTAGCTCTAGCCTTAGAATTTTTCCGTTGTTGTCAAATTATTGAATAAACCTTTCTTTCCCTGCTTCCTTAGTCCTCAATTTTTAATTCATACCATCAAATGAATAGATTTAGTAAGTATTTATTAATTTCTTCTGTAAAATACTTCATAAGCACTTATGCCAGCAGTTATAGATAATAAAAGTATAAAAATAGTGGATAGAGTAAGAGAGAGGCTGAGTGCATAATCTGTACTGGCTGAGTTTGGAAATAACCTTGAGCAGAGATAATGCTGGAATATTATTGCTACTGTAGGGTAGCAGGAGGCTTGGGGTGTAGGTAAAGTCCCAAGTGCAATTTTCTAAAAACCGGAAATCTGAATTCTGATCTATGTAACTATTCAGTCACTTATTATGGTTTAATTTCCTTGCACAAATATTTTTCTAAAACGTTATTAAACAAAATAAAACTGCTACTAAGGCTTTATTTGGTAATAAATAACATCAGAAGTACATTTTTGTGTGTGAGTGTTTGGTAATTCCAACACTTCACTTCATATCTTGTTCAAGTTCTTTAGAAGCAGAGCCTGTGACAAGCATTTAGGGATGTGTTGTTTATTAAGTGAAAACTCTCAGGAGAAAGGTAAAGAGGAAGCAGGATATGGTAGGAGAAGGATACAAGCAAGGATGTGGTTGACAGCCCGATTCCATGGGGAATTCTGGAGTGTAAATTGTATGGTGGATGCAACCTTTTACGATGCGGTAAGGAGCTGCACTACTACAGTGCTCCTCCCCATGAGTTGGCTAACTCCATCCTCTGTTGTAGGCTGCTAATTCCAGTGTATGTGTGTGTGTGTGTGTGTGTGTGTGTGTGTGTGTGTGATATTTCCCAAGGAATGCAGTTGTCATGGCTAAATGTCATCCTCTAACAATCACAGGAGCTCACCTTCACCCAAAGGAATCTGGATCAGGGTACCAATGTCAATCACTTTACTTGGGACTTTCCATTTTTTAACATCTTTAATATTTTAGAAAGTCCTACAGTCAAAACATTTAACATGGCACTAACTTAATATTGAAAACCTTTAATAATAATAACATATTTCAGCACTTAATATATGAAATCTGTATTTTATATTTCAATTTTTAAAAACTAGCTACTAAAGTACATTATTTTTAAACTTTCTGATTTTTGGATTGTTATTAAGTGATACAAATACTAATAAATCCAATGCTCAGTTCTACTATAACAAGGAATATTAGAAATAAATTGTATCCCTATATTTTGGAGGTTTCTTCCCCAGATTCTTATTCATCTAGAATGTATTAGTATCATACATTCTTTCAAGATCAGAATTTAGTGCTGTCCAGATAGCTTAGCAGACTAAAGCACCTGCATAGGCAGAGCATAGCGGCTGGGGTTCAACCTCTGGCATGCGATGCTGGCCCTGCCACCAGAGCACACTGAGCTAGCCATTGAGACTGGGCATGGTGGCGTGCACCTGTAATCTCAGCACTTGGGAGCCTGAAAACAGGAGGATCACTATGAGTTCGATCTATGTAGTGAGACACTGTAGACCCTGCATTAAATAAAAAAAATCAGAATTTATTTTATATTGCCAAAAAGTGAAGAAATAATTCTAATGAATAAGGTTATAGGAATGATATTCAAGAGAAAGCGGAGTTGGTATTTAGTAAAGAACAGGGCAGTAACAATATTTTAAGTATGTTATTTAGAGCTGCCTTTTTATTCTTGGAGATCAGTACCACGAATTATCAATGGTTCTGTAGGTTCAAATGTCTTATGAAGGTTATCATGTTGCAGTTGCCATAGGTATTGAGAATTGGCAGACTGATGAAATGAGTTGTCTTGTATTTCTTCTAAGAATAGGTGAGAAAATGAAATTTAACCTCAGTCAGCATTAAGAAAGGAAGAAGAACAGTCTTGATTCTAAGAGATCATAAATTAGAATGAAGTCTTGACTTTCTCGTCCTCTGCTCTCACCCGAGCAGGCCACTCAGATCTATTCAGGAAGGCGCAACACTTTTGAGGACAGCATTTATCAATTCCTGTCTTTGGAGAATGATCAGGTATCTCTGTACCTCAGATACTATTATGAAAGATTTGAACCTTTTGCAAATTTACAGGATTTATTTCACAGTGTGCTTCTTTACTGGCTGACTAGGAACCATTTGAAGAGTTTGAAACTTGTTACTTCACATTGGTGCTGTACATATGTCTCCAGAGTGAGGGAGCTTTATAAACAACACATTTTGATCCGAGCAGATGTACTGCATCTCTGGAGGTTAGGGAGTACATTATTGCAGACAGCCCACCTAACATCCATTTTCTGAGATTCCATTAGGTACTTTAAAATACAGTGCAAGATATCTGAATGAAAAGTTTATTTGGTGAGCAGGATATTCATATCTCTTCCAGATGAGGAAAAGTTTTGTTACAATAGCAGTGGTCACATTCAAGTGATATATATTTGTAATATTGAGTACTACTATGTAAGTACTACTGATGATTTTTACTGTTTTCTAAAATAAATGTCTGTGAGAAGCACTTAATAGACATGATCCATCCACTTTTACAATTCAGGGAGGGACTAGGGTTATTGTTCTCTAGGATAGGAAAGAAATACCGAAGTGGACAGTGGGATACAAGCTTTCCTTGCATGCTTTTTACTCATGTTGTAGCCATGTGGTCACTCTGCTGCAGCAGAAATGATTCTGTTCTTCCAGGGAAAAAATCTACTTTAGGATTATCCAGATAGAAAATGGTATCCCTTAAAACAAAGGCTTAAAGAGGAAATTGGGAAATTTATTAAATTTTTCTCAAATGAAATATGACTCCTAAGATGGCAATCAATTTTTAGTTGAGAGGTAGTGAATAGAGGTTAAATCATGAATTCACACTTTCCCTTGTGATCATCAAATCGGCACTCTTAAATTATCTTCTTTAAGGCTCCAAGTCACTTGTTGTTTTATGCTTCTTCCATGTCCCTGGTGCTAGCATATTAATGGTCTTTGCCATTTGTAGAGTAGCAAGCTGCCAGATCAATAAGCGTGCTTAGCTACTTGCCATTAAAATTGATCTGTACTCTCCTTCCGATTGACGTCATATCCAGCTGTAAATATCATCAAGTAAGCTGTCAACTCATTTTCATTACAAGTGTTTTTCATCTCAAAAGATGGACTTCAGTGACTTCAGTTGGACAGCGCATTAAGATTTTTCTTCATTATTTCTGACACTTCCTCAATAGCATCAAGAACTTCTTAAAAAGGAAAATCAGGATTGGCCAGTAACTTTTGGAGTAGAAGGTAACAAATGTCAGTAGCCGCAAAAGTAGGAAACAAACAAACAAAATGACAATGTCAAAAATATCATCTTTGCGCTCGCTTCAGCAGCACATATACTAAAATTGGAACCATACAGAGAAGATTAGCATGGCCCCTGCGCAAGGATGACGCGCGAATTCGTGAAGTGTTCCATATTTTTTAAAAAATATCATCTTTGACAACGTGAATATTACTAAATCAACCTGAAATTCTAAAGTGGCAAGACTTGGACGTTCTCTTTGACTCGTAAAGCAGGCCCAAGAGACTTCCATGAGCACCTGGGTTTCTGTAAAGAAAATTCTAGTGTGTGCTCTTGGAGAAACACAAAGCGCTGACCAGGGAGGGACTTTAAAGAAGCATTTGTTGTTTCCATCATTGATCAAAAATCCTTGAAAAGAACCTTGAGGGTTAGTGCAACATGAGTTGAGAGTATGTACTTGATTGTGTATCCAGGACAGAATGTTGGGAAATCACAGGGGTTTTTTTGATAGAATGTCACACTCACACGGAACACTGTTCCCCACATTTTATCTCCCATCCAGCCTCCACTGAAAGGCTAACACAGTAGCAGTACTAACTGTAAATGACTTATAGCCTATGCACTCTCCTGTAAATTCTGATTGGTATAAATACAGCAGCATGGGCATAGCATTTGAATCTAAAGATTAAAATATTTTCTTCTTGATAAATGCACATAAAGATTGGAAAACAATTTTAGATTCTCAGACAGTATGTTTATTCTGTATTTGAGTGGTATTTTATCTCTTTGCCACAGAATAGGTAGCACTTCCTTTTACATCACTACTTGATTTTTATGGCCAATTTAAAATTTTAGTTTGTTAGTAGTGCATAATTGTGTAGGACACAACGTTTGCATCCCTATCGGATGTGGGTGCATATATGTAACACATCTAATTCCTTTTCTAAAATCCTCTTTACTCCCCCCATCTAATACCTTGATCCCCTTCCTTTTTTTCTGTACATATTCACATAACTTGTGTGGAGTGGGTGTGTGTACGTGACACATTGCAATTTCTTTTTCCCATCCTTTATTACCTCCCTCCCTCTCTCATCTCTCTATTTCTTGATGCTCTCCCAATGCAATGTGATGTAATCCTATTTGTTGATTTTCAGAAGCATTTCCTATGCAACTGGATTTCTGTTTAGAAAGTCTTTGCCTCCGCCTATAATGTCAAGTTTCATGTATCTTGTCTTCAGAAGGTTAAATGTTTCGGTTTAGCATTTAGTTCTTTGATCCATTTTGATATTGGTTCAGTATATGGTGAGAGATATGGTTCTAGATTCAATCTTCTGCATGTGGTTATCCAGTTTTCCCAAAACCATTTATTAAAGACCTATTTTCTTCTACTATATTTGTATTTATATCACTATGAGATTAATAGCTAAATATGTTGCATAAATATGGAGGTTGGGGCCAGGGAGATAGCTCAGTAGAATAAGCACTTGCCTGGCAAGCGCAAGGGCCTGAGTTCAATCCCTGGATTTGCAAAAACAAATAAATAAGATTAAAAAATAAATAAATATTCAGGTTAATCTGCATCACATATCTTTTGAAAATTCTACTAAGAAATATATTTTATAATTCAATGGAAAGCAAACTTTGTCTTTTTTTATGAGTAACCAGAAATATGCCTCCTTATTGATAATGAGACTTGTTTAATGACTATATTTTCATTTAGTTTTAACAATGAAAAGCTCTAGGTTAAATTTGAACTGACACAATAGAAATCTGATAGGTGTGAAGAGCATAAATGCTCTGTATATGTGCGTTGTTGATTTTTTTTTTTTTTGGCGGAACCAGGGATTGAACTCAGATCCTTGTGTTTGCCAGTCAAGCGCTTATCCTACTGAGCCATCTCCCTGACCCCGATTTTTTCTATTTTTACCCTTTTTACTTTATGTTATTTCCTTTTAAATGATTTCAAATCATTTATGAAAATAGAAAGTACAAAAGTACAGATAAATAAAATATTATTTATAAGAATCTCAGTTGATACTGTTTTTAAAACTTGTCAATTTCCAGTGAAAGTAAAAGCCACTATTGATTCACTTCAAGACATTCTATATTCTCTTTCATAGTATTGGTAAAATTTATTTTTATTTTTTTAATTTTTTTGTAGTACCGGGAATTGAACTCAAGACCCTGCACTTGCCAGGCAAGCACTTATTCTACTGTGCTATCTCCCCTGCCCTAAAATTTATGTTTTGGTGAATTCTACTTAGTAATAGATGCTAGAAGACTTACTGTATCTTTGCTCGTCTTTACTACTGGCTTGCAAATGGAGAAAATATACCTCATTGTTGTAAAGGTCAGAGCTTGTGTATCTTATTTAAAATTACTTATCTGTTTGATGATAAAATGATGTTTGAATTTCTCACATGAAGTGGAGAAATAAACTATTGCAGAGTCAGATGCACTTTAAATTATAAGAATGTATTTTTCCTGTGTTTGATTTCTTGAGTGCTTTTGGCTGGCAAAGAGTAAATACTAAAGATATTGATACTTAAGAGAAAGAACAAACATTATGCAATAATAACAAAATTTATAATGAAATAATTTGGATTTATGTTAATATTTATATTGCATAATATAATTAAGGTGATAAAATATCTATTACTTCATAACTATTTCATGGATGATCCTATGTAACCTGTTTCACTGGATTTTCATATGGCTGTGAAGGAACAGGTAAGTATGCTCAGAGGTAATGTGAAGTCATTAGCTGAAGATATTGGGTGATAAAGTTGGAGACTGAGTCCTTGTTGAACTCTGGGATCATGGCCTAGTGAAACTGCTGGGAAGTGATCCCTTTTTAGTTCTGGCTTGACATTTGAAGGAGTGGGTTTTCCATGTCTACTCAACTAACTCACAGCTACATATCAACACATTTGATTACTTTTTCTGCCCTGAAATCTGTTCTTCACTTGGCATGCAGGACCCTACCGTCTTCTGAGTCTTCCTACGTCTCTCTGGTTGGTGCTATCTTCCTAGCTCATTCTTGCTCTTTTTCTGAAGAGTAGAATGCTGGTGTGTCCAGTGCTTGGTTCTGGGTCTCCTTCATTCTCTGACAACTCTCACCACCATGGTGAAATTATCGACATCCAGCATCATGGCACTGAAAAGGATTTTTACTCCCAGATGCCAAATTTCTATATTTAGCCTAGACCCCTTTCCTAACTTCTAGATTCACAAATTCAACTGCCTACTCTATATTCCTATTTAGATATCTGTGTGGCAGCTCAAATGAAACTGGTCCAAATTTGAACATTCCATTTCTCTTCCTTAACTTGCTCTACACTAGTTTTTTTTGTCCATATCCAAGGCAATGACATCTTCTCAAGTGTTCAGGCCAGAAATCTTGTGTGTCAACTTCTCTCTCTTTCATCTTCAATATCTACCACATTAACAAATTCCATTGGCACCACATTTATCCAAAGTTGCATTACTTGGAAAATTCTGATTCTCTCTTCGCTCCCCTGGTTTGTACCTCCAGACTCTATCATGTCTCTTCTGGGTGGTCCCCAGAGCCTCCTGAAGGGTCTCTGCTTCACCATTTCTCTTCTCAAATGGTACAGCAACCATGAGGAATTTTGAAGCTTAAATAACATCAAAATTTTTTTTCTTCTTTGTATTTTAGGGAAAGGTATACAGGGTGTTCATGGTCTCACTACTAGATTGGACTCATAGTGATTTGCCTGTTCACATCCTCCCACAAGCTGGGATTACAAGCGCGCACCACCATGCTTAGTCTCAATTGCTGTCGCAGCACGCCCCTCTGTGTGTGGGGTGGGGGGTTGGCACAGCAGACCTGGGGATCCAACCCTGACCCCTGTGCCTGCTTGCAGGGGCTTTAATCCGCTGAGCTATTTGGCCGGCCATACATCATATAACTCATTATTCAAAAACCATTTAATGTTTCTCTAGTTTCTTAGAAAAAACTGTCAGTCTTCAAAGTTGTCTTCAATTTTCTCCATGTTTTATAATTGACAGATAATCCTTCCTGGGTTATTAGAAAGCCTCCTTATTATCTTCTCTTTTTCATGGAGGAACAGAAGTATTAAACATGTGTAATAAAAACATTGATCCATACCATTTTCATTTTAATGTATTTTTATCAGCCTCCTTCCATATGTATATTTTGCTATACTCTGTAAAGCATATTTAATTTTAACATTTTTTCACTCATAACATACACTTGTTACTTAACCATCTATTTTTCTTAGTGCTGAGAAATTCACTTAAAAGTAGGACACATCTATTTTAATAGATTTTCCTTCAGTTTATTGTACTTATCTTCTTTAAAGCATCTAACAGAATTTCCTCTTTAAATAAACAGAAAATAAGGTAATTGAATTTGTTCTGTTATTCTATAAGTCATGTTTCAAAATCTAAAATATGCAAAGACCACAAGTATTTCTCTGATTTTCACATCAGGAAATGATTTGAGTTTAATATATTATATTTATTGTTATTACTTTGTTTTCTTAGAAATAACAGGAACTCTCTTTTAATGAGTTGCTTAATTTTCTCCTGTCTTGATTAACAATGTAGATTGCCTTGGGTTTTCAATCTGTTTTGTGAGTTTAATCCTCTCTTCCCAAATTTGGTGTTCATTTTCCTAGGTGGATTTGATTCATTCTCAGTTAATTAATTTACAATTAATTAATTAATTTCCTCTTGACAACTGCCTTAGTGGCATCACAACTCATATTAATGATGTAGTACTCATTCTAATTAAAATCAATATATAGTTCTTAATGATAGTCTTATCCAGTAGAAATAGTGAAACACTAAACAGAATGAATTTCATTTTTAAAGTCAAGATCCTTAAGACAAGATACTATTTGATAGTGTAAATGCAATAAATTATTTATTTTATATCTTATGCTAAATATGACTAAAATCATTTATATATTAGCAATAAACACACTTCAGAAATTTTAAAAATTGTGCCTTTTTAATCAACCAAGTCACTTTCCTTTCTTAGGTGTTATCCATTTTATATTCAAGAGTATGCAATACATCCATTCATATGACATCTATTTTGCTAGACTTTATCATGATTTAAATTTAAATAGTTGTTTCAATTTTTGGTAAATTTATAGAGCATGAGCTTCATTTTAAAAGACTTTTTCGTTTCATTTGTGAATCTGACACTGACCTAAAATAACACATTAGAAGGAGATGACATTACTCTATATCCATCCCTCCTGGAGCAGTACTGATGTAGTTTTATAGTGGGCTGGGGGATAAGGATTAAATTATACTGCCCTCCCAATTACAGAACTGCTAGTTTATTGTAATGTGTTACTACAGAGAAAGCAGAGAGAACACATCTAATACTGGTTGAAATTTGGCGTGCAACTTTATATACTGTGGGCTTTGTCCAACTAATAATAGTGAATACAATGTTTAAAAGAGGTTTAGGAGCACATGTATTAAGCTAAAGAGAAGCTATAACTTCTTGAGACAAGGAAAAGGCCTAAAATATATCCTCAACAACCTGACTACCTACAAACGTATTACTCTATGCTTATTCATCTGACTTATTTTCCTTGGTCTGTCTTATGTTTGTCTTTTTTCTCTTTGGCTACTCAGTATCATGTAAGAACACCAACATCTCTAAACAAAATCACAGTACATATCAGTACAATAATTTGATATTCACTTAGGGTTTATTTTATGCAAATATCTGTGTGGAAACGTTTTTAAAAGCTGAAAATCTTGCCAATTTCAAGGAGTTAATAATTATCAAGGCGTTTTCTTTTCAATGTCTCTTTCTATGCTCTGGTTTCTCTTCAGATCCTATAAATCTTTTGCCTTCTTCAATGTCTCTTTCTTCCACCAAACCAGTAAGAATTGGTCTACACTGACCTTTTGAAAAAAAATCTCTCTTTTTATTTTTGTTTCTTCTTGCTTTTCTTTTTCTTGTACTGGGGATCAATCTCAGGACCTTATGCTTGCCAGGCAGGGGCTTAAGCCACTGAGCTATCTCCCTGACCCTTTCTTTTTATTTTATTTCAGCTCTTTCCTTTGGTTTTGTTTGATGTTTTTATTTTCTTTGTATCTTGCCAAATATTTTCCTCCTAACTCTGAAAGGTTATTAAAAAATTAAGCCCTTTAGTTTATTCTCTTTAATGAGTTATTGAGCAACATAACTACAATTTTGATGTAGAATAGTTCAGTCCTATAGGGAAAAGTGACAGCTTACTCTAGTACAAAAGCAAAACAAACAGACACTAATTCTGTAATGCATCTCTGAGATGCAATTCAAATTATTTATCCCTTGAGAATCACTAGCTGTACAATATAGAGAAAAGCGCCTTTCAAGGGAATAACCTAGCACAAGCATTTTTCCTTATCAATGCCAGTATTAATCTTTGTTGAAGCCTACACGGAGGGTAATGCTCCCAGTAAATCTGGTGACCCGAGTAGTTTGTGCATTCAATGACATGTGCTAAAACAGCAAATCAACTTTTTAGGTTTAGAAGACTCTTGAGCTTTCTTCCTTTAATCAGACTATTGATTCTCTTGCCCAATCGCTGTTACCACCAAATACAGACACACAATCACAAAATCATTGATCTGGCACTGTGCTGTGTTATAAAAAAATAAGCCAATATAAATATTCTGTTATTGTTTTTCTGGGCCTACAAATGATAATGTTTTAGATTATGAAGACTTAAAAATAGAAAAAAGAGACATAAACTATTAAGACTTATTGTATCCATATACCAACTCTTTATTATAAATTATAAATATATATGTACTAATATGTAGGCATATACCAATAGAAATAAAAATTTAAAAAAGATGGAAAGAATCAAAATACAAGAAATACAAAATTAAATATGGAATTTAGTTGTCGATGTTTTCTTTACCTGTCCCTTTCCCAAAGGCAATCATTATTCTTACTTTCTTATGTGTCCTTCTGTATTTATTTATTTTTTAATTTTTATTTATTTGGTACAGGGTTTCCCTCTGCAGCTCAAACTCATAGTGATCCTCCTATTGCAGCTTACCCAGCACTAGGATTACAGGTGTGTGCCACCATGCCCTGTTTCTGAGGGGATACTGCACATCTGCTGTTCTGGGGCCAGCACTGAACCTGGGTCCTTGCTCTTGCCAGGCAGGCACTTAGACTGCTGAGCTATCTCCCCTGTTCATTCCATATTTATTATGGATATTTCATGTATCCATTTTTATATATCATTTCTACCTCTCATTCTTTTAGAAAATCAAATATTGTCAGATTTTCTACACTATTAGTAAGTTAATTTCATGCACTGAAAACTCTCTGCTGAGGAATTCCAGCATATATATGCCTGTCAAAGAGGTATAATATCATTCCTTACTTCAAAGTCTGGCGGGCACATAGATATTTATTCTAGGAACATAATATGTTTTTTTGTTTTTGGGGTTTTTTTTTTTGGCAGAACCAGAGATTGAACTCAGGCCCTTGCGCTTGCCAGGGAAGCGCTTATTCCATTGAGCCATCTCCCCGGCCCCCTTAGGAACATAATATGGAAAAAATCATTTACAACTAAATACAGTATTCAATTCTACACATCTTGCATTATTTACTTTGTTGATCTGTTTTGTCTTTAAAATGTAAAACAGCATCACTTAAGAGACTAGTTACAACAATGAAGACTCAGAAGGTACTTTACACTGGCTTATGAACATGAGAAGAGAAGATTAACAAGCGCTTCTTCAGCTAGGAGATCAAGGATAGATAATACGTCATGTTGATAAGTTACTAGTGCTTCAGTCACATTGACAGTATATAATCAGTCAACATCACCAAAAATTAAAATAATACACTTATTTGTGAAAGTCTGAATGACTGTAAGCTTAGCTATGGAAATAACAGCATATTAGTAGATACAATAATTTTACTTCAATCAATAACACAATAATTTTACTTCAAATCAACAATACAAAAAAGGTTACAAATATTTACAAATGTGTAATGTGTTGCTGTCGTAGTAACCCTGCCCAAGTGACCCAGAATGAGGGGAGGGAGGGGTTTGAATGACACTTCTCAGGCTGATTGGACAGGGACAAAAGTGTCAGTAAAGTAGCTACTGAAATGGAAGGATTTCCTACACTAAGTAGGAAATGGCTTCTAGATGAAAAAGAATGAGGATCAAGGAAGTTCAGCAAGAAATAACTTGGAAATTCACTAAGTGAACAGAAGTATCTGCAGGAATGTCAGCCAGTTGACCACTGTAATGGGAAGGAGCAGTTTTCCTACTTTGTGCCTGTGTAAATGGTGCTCCTTTACCTGGAATGCCCTGCTTTTCCTTTTTCATCAACCCTCTTAGCTTCTATGCAGTCCAGTACTAGTATTGTCTTTCATGGGAACCTTATCTAACTTTGCAAGTTGAACTAGGTGGGCTTGAAATGTGCTTCCTCCACCCACTCCCCAGCATGGGAATGTGGACTTGCTCTATTAGTGGGATGCATCTGTTGACTTGAAATATGTCTGTTTCCTGCATTAGTTTGTGAATTCCTTCCTGGTATGGACTCTGCCTTTTGTTTATTAGTTTGCTTGCCTGAATCTGTCTGTGTTCTGTGGCTATTTCACTGTGCAGTCATAGTATGCAAGCTTTTGTGCTCGCAGAATAGCAGGCCTGGAAAAATGAGAAAGGGAACCCATCTTGAAGCCACTCAAGTATTTGACAGGTTATCAACAGAAAAGGACCTAGACTCTAATATTCTGTGATTCAGTGCAAATACCACGAGGCATGAGGCAATTCTTGATTAATACCTTGCATTATTCAGATCCTAACACTTGACCCGTACACAATTTGCAAACATAACACCAAAAGAAGATCTTAGGGAATTGAAGAAAACTAGCAACACAAAGATGATGAATTCTAAGGAAATAAGACTTCAAAGGAAAGGGAAAAATGGCAATTTGGAGTGGCCTAGAAGAGAAGGCAATTTAATAAAAATCTTCAAGGCTAGACAGAATATTTCCATTTGCACTGAAAAGAGAAGAGAAAATGAAAACAACATGACTTTAAGGAAAAATTACCTATTGGTTACAATTGTTTATCTGAAGGCTACATTTAGGGAAGTGGTCATACAACTATATTCACTATAGACGTTTATCTGCTGGAGTGAGTTCTTGCTGAAGCCTGTATGAAGTTGGGTCAGAGTTAAATGATTGCAGCAAAATGCTTTGTCCAGCCTTAAAATTCAAAATTCCATTGGTGAGAGTATATTTCTCCTTACAACATTCATCCTGGAGATGTGTGATTCTCAAAGAAATTTTAAGATAAAGCATTACTGTCTGGATCTTCCCAAGTGATCTCCTCTAAGTTGTTCTACACGCTTGAGTCTCTGATAGTCATGAATCACTGCTAATCTCTTAGAAACATATTTCTCTAGATAAGAACAGTTTCAGAATACAGAGAAGAGAGGACTGCATTTCTTTTATGTTTCTGCTGAGAATACATACAGACATTTACTTGAGACAGAAGTTATGAATACTTGGGAATGGTATCTGGTTTATAAGTAGGCAGTTCTTTGCATATAGACTCAGCCAGTCCCAAAGAACATCTGGCTAGTTCCTAGTGGTAATTATGTGTTCAGATAAAAGCACCTCTTATAATTTTTCCTTTACTCACATTTACCAATCATCATTAAACTGAGCAAAATCTATCTGCTTTGTTAGCCTGTTAAGTTACTCTGATTATAGTTTATAGCAATCTCTGAAGCTATGGTACCTAATAATAATACTATAAGAATATTGATTTCAGGTGTTATCTAACAAGTAATAAAACCATTTGGAATTTTATAATAGCCAAATAAATCCTGTTATGCCATTTCAAGGACTGCAAAGTCTGTTCTGAGCAACTGCGAAAGGAAAGCTTCCCTTATTTTTTGATTATTTCTGTATTTAGATCTCTAGAAGAAAAAGTCAATCCAGACAACTTAAAAACAAAAGGCAAGATGAACACAGTCAAGTTTCCTTTTGACCCTGTAGTGCTACTATGCAAGTAGCAGAGCTTTACTTAAAAATAAACCCTCACAACCCAACTCTCCCCCCTTTCATAAGGGGAAAAAAAGCCTGAGGCAAACATAATCAACTATTCTAGAAAAAATTTAAAATATGTATGCAGCCATAGGGAATTCCAGCATTTGAGTAGAAATACACAGTTCCAACATCAAGCTGCTGTTAGGGTTACAGTGCTCTGACCACTTAGGCTGAAAGTGAAAGAGGCATTAATTAAGTAATAACGATCAAGGTATGGGGCATTTCCTGGGGATTAATGACCAGCTGGGGGAGTTGATAGCCTACAGTGCAGCCAAGGGCCATTAACCCCAGCTGGTCATCAATTCTTGGGCCTGTGTTATAGTCATTATTGCTATCATAAGCCAAAAATGAAAAGCAAATGGGTCTATGGATTACTTTTATGGATGATGCAGTTTCAATTGGTATCTACAGGGCATGCCTGGAGAATGGATGCTCTGTCCATGAGCCAATCAGGTACTTCGACATTCCATTCTACTTAGGAGGCTGCCAGGGAAGAATGGAGGGTGAATGAGGTAGGCAGCCAACGGTTGAAAAGTTTCAGGTCTCTGTTGACACTTGAGAGCTATTGAAACTATAAAGATCACACAGAGGAAGGTTGGGGGAAAGGCAAGAAAATGTGCTGTGTGAGTAGGTGGGTGTGCTTTCTTGTGGGTGCCCTAGTTTAGTGTCTTTATGTGAAGGGAAGAAAAATCATTGGATAGTAATGAGGCTCCTAGAAGACAGAAAATGCCAATTTACAGGAGGAAAAGAGAAAGATGAAAGAACAGTATATTCTACCTGAATTGAAAAAAAATAAAAATAAAGAATACAGAGGCACTGCCAGACTATAGTGCTCAGGTTGGACAGACAGAAATTAATTATATTTGGTTTAAGAGGCTGCTTCTGCAGCCATGGTCAATTTTAGAAAGCACATTAGAAAATATCTCAAACTGACTTTCCAATTACTATGTCTGGCAGCAAAGTATGCTGAAACAAAGCTCATTTTAAGTGGGTAAACACATTCAATACTGACTGACACTATTTTCAAAATTCATAAATTTAGTCCCTTGTCAAGCCATTTTGAAGGTGATCCAGAGGACAGTTGACCTCTGAAAAGGACAACAACCCTAGTGGGACTGCTCCCCACCAAATTAGTGATGTCAAGGTTGCAGGAGGATAGCATGTCTACACGCATGTTGGAAAGTGCAGAGAGTAAAGAAAGCATGAATTAAAAATGATTTGGTACCAGAGTTTCAAATCTAGTTGTAGAATTTTGTTAAAACAACACTCAAATCCATAAGTGCATCTTTTCCATAGTGATATAGAGATGCTTTCTAGTAGAGATGTTTTCTAGTAGGGATGTGTATGAAATAAATAAATAGGGTTTCAGAACAGTACTTTATTCTATGAACAAACACTTAAAACTATAATTTACTAGTGAAAAGGAGCTGTTTACAAAAACAAATATAGGTAAAATATATGGTGTGGATATATATCTATATATCTATATCTATATCTATATATATAATCTGTCCTCCCACTTTATCAAAGATCAATACAAAATAATAAAAACCACTAAGAAGTGGTTCGCTGGGAATAATAAAATCATATTTTATTAAATATGTACATGTGGCATTATTTTTCAATGCAGGCTGGGTTTTCATCAGTACCTCTTTCTTTCTTTCTTTCTTTCTTTCTTTCTTTCTTTCTTTCTTTCTTTCT
>NDGM011199664.1:0-12740 GCA_002564305.1 Octomys mimax | reverse complement strand
TTTTTTTTTTACATGCAGGAATCCATACAAATCTAATAAGTACAACTCAATGCATTTTTACACAATTCTGCATTTATGGAGCCACACTGAGGCCAAGTCACAAAACAGCTCCCATATTCCAATATTATTTCTAAATTATTTTAAAATTTTGACTAAAGAAAATGTTATCATTTATAGTTTGAAATTCAATCACCAAAATTATTGTATTAAGATACAGGGACTTTAAGAGGTAAGTAAAGGGGCCGGAGAGATAGCTCAGTAGAATAAGTGCTTGCCTGGCAAGCCTAGGGTCCTGAGATCAATCCCCAGTATTGAAAAAAAAGAGGTGAGTAAGTCATAATATTAGAGCTGTCATGGATGAAATTATCAAAATGAGTGGAGTGGATTCACCACCTTTTATCTCATCCATGAAGTGTAGACACAGCATTTGCCCTTCAATCATAAGAGGATGCGGAAAGAAGGCCCTTTCTAGACACCAAATGTTAGTACCTTGATCATGGACTTCCTAGTCTCCAGAACTCTGAAAAGGTAATTTATGTTCTTTGCAAAGTATCCCATCTCAGGTGTTTTGTTGTAGCAGAACAATTGGACTAAGAAAGACAGTAGAAAAGGTATTGCTACTTTTTTTTCTGCATTTTAGGGAAGGGTCTACAGGGTATTCAGGGTCTCACTACTAAATTAGACTTCTGGTGATTCTCCTGTTTACAGCCTCCCAAGAACTGGGACTACAGGGGTGAACCACCACAACCAGTCTCAATCGCTGTCTCAGCACACCCTGGGGGTGGGGCTGGCACAGCAGGCCCAGGGATCAAACCCCTGACCCCTGCGCCTAATACTAGGGACTGAGGGTAAATGATTAAAGTTAGTAGAATAAAGGGGTCGAAAGTACAGGCCTGGGATTCATTATTTTTCTTTTTTTTTTTCAGACCTGAGATTCTGGAAGATTTGTGAACCATTGTATTTGACATTTATCAAACCGTGTCTCCCTAGCTTGCAGTTTCTCCATTTGAATTATGAGAATAAATATCATATATGCAGGTGAGGTTCATGGTGATTAAATGGTTAATATACATAAATATTCAAAAGGTGCAGGGTGAGTGCTTAAAATTTAATAAGAGACAGATTAAGAACCAATCATTTTAAAGACATCTGATGCACAATCAGTTGGACCTAACCACCTCTGTATTTGGGGCTGTTACACTCACTGTGATAATGCCTTCAAGAGTGGAGAAGTAATATATTCATTTCCACAATTTTGATTTAGATGTTGAAAGAAGTTTTTCCATTTAAACTGATCTATCAATATGAAATCTTAACAGTGATTGCTAAGAATTTTAAGGGAAAATAAACTTATACTGTCTGTGATCAAAGAAGCTATTGTAATCAGCATGAATGTTCTGCAATGATCAAGCTATTTATTTTTCAGAGCTTTCCATTTTTTGAAGCCTAAGATGTTTTAATTCTCTCCACCAAGAAATTAATATGTTCTACTAAACAAATAAGAGCTGGGAAATCAAATTAACACCTTTCAAGTATGATATATCAGCCCAGAATTCTACAGAATAGTTTATGACCCTTCCATCTAATTTAATGGATAAAAATTCTAAGACTCCAAATGCCCCAGCATAGCTTGAATTCTTTCACAAACAAAAATATATACATCCCTTTAATTTGCTACATAATTATTATTGATTTTCAATAAAGTTAATGATTTTTAGAAAGCAACTATAACTGAAATTCTTCTTTCAAACCCCTTGCTTTAATGAAAAACTAGACTTAGATTCTCCTTATTAGTTCCAATTTAATCTACCTAGAAAGATATTTTGTGAAACAGGTGAGAGCCAAGATAAGTGAATGCAACACCTCTTTCCAGCCTCTCATGACTGAATGACAGTATTCCAGGTCTGGAAACCTCTCCAAGGAGATTACTGATGCTTGGTGCTCAGTATGGGACAACGGATGCATCTTTTTTCTCACCTGGTTCGAGAGTGCACCATCATCTAAAACATTCAGCCACACCTCCACCAGGTGCACTTAGTGTTACTTTCTCCTGCTTGCCCACTCCCTCCCCCTAGATTTTTTTTTTGGAGAAGTAGCAAGGAAAATTTTCTTTTTATCCATCAAAACTCTCTCCAATATCATTTCTATTATTTTAATTTTATTGTTATATTTTAGACACATAATGGTATTGCTCATCATAGAAATTTTGTACATGTACACAAAATAATCTTGCTTATTTTTCTCAATCCCTTCCCCTTCTTTTAACCTCTCTTCTCATTTATGAAAACTTAGTTTCCATTTTTCCTTCTATTCCATTTTTATTCCTCTCCCTTCCTTCCTTTCTCTTGCCACCTCCCTTGTTCTTCCAATTTGAACATTGCTTCCCATTTCCCAATATCTATTACATGTTTGGGTCCTGATTTACACTTTTGGTTTCTCACACCAAAGTAACCATGCAATATTTGAACAGGTATGTCTGATTTATTTCACTTAAGAGTATGGTCCCAAGGTGCATCCATTTACATAAAAATGTCTCAAGCCTATCCTTTATGAAAGAATAGTAGTCTAATGTGTAAAAATAAATCTGTATCTTCCTTATCCATTCACCTGTTGATGGGCATTTGGGCTGTTCCAAGATTTAGCTATTATAAACTGTGCCACAATAAACATAGGTATGTATGTATCACTGTGGCATGATGCTTTTAATTCTTTAAGGAAAACACCAAGAAGGGAAAGAGCAAGTAGAACCTCTAGTTTTAGGTTTTTGTGGAATTTCCACAGTGATTGCACCAGTGTATACTCTACACTCCCACCAACAGTGGAGAAGAGTTCTTTTTTCCCCATAGCCCCACCAGCATTTGTTACTGGTTGATTTTTTTCAATTTTTTAATTTTTTAAAGAGAATATAAAATAGTAAAAAAAAAGAAATGATACAGAACTTCACTAAACAAAATAATAGGAATTCAATAATCGTTGTTATATTACATATTGTTCCTTCAAATTAGTTGTTCAGATTTCCAGATATAAGTATACAAAATTGGTCCAAAAAGCTATAAAAACACTAAAAAGAATAAAAAATTTAAGCATTGCTTCTTTAAATAGACCAGCAGAAGTCAGCTTTACCATTATCCAAGTCATCCTATGTAAATACATGAGTATTTCTTTTTCTCTTCCTTCTTTCTTTCCCTTCCTTTCATTTAGTCTTTCTTGATGACAGTCATTCGTCCTGGAGTGAAATGGACTCTCGGAATTGTTTTAACTTGTATTTCTCAAATGTCCAGCAATGGTGAGCATTTTTTATATATTTACCTGCTATTTCTACTTCTTCATTTGGGCAGTGTCTATTTATTTCAGATGCCCACTTTTTGGTTAGGTCTTTAAATTTGGGAGTCTGATTCTTTTGCTTTATGATATATTCTAGATATTAGTCTTTTGTGTGAGGAACAGCTGGCAAAACTTTTCCCACACTGTGGGTTGTTGCTTCATTCTCTTGGTTGTTTGTTTTGCTTTTTAATAAGAGCAGATCCAATATACTAGTTCTTTGTGATATTTCCTGTGTGATTGAGGTTTTTCTCGTGAAGTTTTTGCCTACACCTATTTCTTTAAGAATTCTGTGTATTCTCTCTTCCAGTAGAATACAGAATTAGCATTTCAGTTTTAAGGTTTGGATCTTTGATCCATTTCAATTTTAGTTTAATGCATCATGAAAGATACAGTTCTAGTTTTCATCTTCAGCATGTAGAAAGCCAACTTTTCCAGTACCTTTTATTAAAGAGGCTGCCTACCTTCTGGTGAGGGTGTTGACACCTTTGTTAATAATAAGGTGGCTGAGTATGTTTGGAGTTGTTTCTATGTTTTCCAATCTGTTCTGCTGATCCTTGGATCCGGTAATTTTTCTGTTTTTTCCCACAATAACATGCTGTTTTGATCACTTCATAGTATAATTTCAAGTCAAGGATTGTGATGCTTCCCATATCACAGTAGAAGAAGAGGCAAAGATTAAAAGCAAGGTTAAAGGACAAAGAAATATCAGGTGAACTTGGAAACTCATAAAGAAGACAGGAGGGAAAGAGAGAAGAAAGAAACAAAACCAAGATCAGACCCAACCAATGACCTAAAAGGAACAAAAAAAAGTAGGAAAAGGAAAAACATATCTACTTCAGGACTTATCTCTGCTGTCACTGGTAGACAGAGTGGGTAAACAAAGCTAAGATCCATTTACAGCCAGCCAGCTGTAGATCTACAGCAGGGTAGTGAATAGTCCGAGCAAGCCTGCACCTTTAGCTCCACTGAAGTTTAGGTTGGTTTTTAAGTGTAAGGCTGGAACCAAATTTGTCCAGGCTGCAGCACTCCATGTTCCTCCTAGCAGCTTGAACTCAGATCCTTGACTTCTTGACTCTGGAGCTGCTAGATTGAACCAACCCACAACTGCTCTGAATTCTGAGCTCAGCTGACTCCTCTCCAAGATGATGACCAGCCAATCACCCTCTTCTGGGGGATAATTGAACCTGATTAACTCTCCAGCTACTGCAGTCCACTGCATCTACTGCTATGTTGCACTGTGTTTCCCTGGGGAGGCCGGTAGGCACCATGCATCTTCAGGTTCAGCCACTTCCATATAGTGAGTTGGGGCCCAGTTAAAAAAGCACTGCCTGCCCCTTCCTTTTTCATTAAAGTCTTTCTCTTTACTCTTTGCTTGAGCTTCAATTGTAGCTTCAGATCCTTCCACGTCCAGGGACCCATTTCTCTCCTTCTCCTCCTCATGCTGCTATGTTCCAGCATCTGGTCACACAATCTCAGAGGCTCTTGTCAGCTTAGTGTCTCTCCATCTTTCCCAACTGTCAAAGTAGTGAAACAATGAGCATGCACAGATAAGGCTTTGATTTGATGTACATAAAATATAGGCTGAGGTACTTTTCTTGAAGTAACTATTAGATAGCACTGATAGTGAGCAGACCCTAAGTAACTCTATAGACAATAAATCCTTCAAAATTTCTTCTTCTCCATGAAAATGGGAGACCCCAAGCACTATCCTTCTCTTCTCCGGATCTTCTTCTAATCTATTTGTATGGGTGAAGAAACTAGCAGAGAATGTCTATTTTTTTTCTGAACTTTAAAGGACCAAAGGAATACCTTTTTTTAAAGGTAAATAGGAAAAAATGAAAGAATGAAAAGGAAGAATTATTATTATTATATCAGATCCAGGGCCTTCATCCAAAAGCCCAGTGTAGATCTGTTGGTTGTTCTGATATGAGCAAAGAAGAAAGAACTTCTTGCACTAACATCTAAAACCTAACACAATAATTGTTTAGAAAAAATGCCAAAACCATACCTTGAAAATAAAAAGTGAAGGGCAGTTGAGGCCATGTCTGAAGACCTGGAGCAAGTCTAAAGTATGATTCCAGGAAGCTGGACCTGGGGACAGGGCAGAGGAGAATGATGGATTAAGGGACCAATATGATATTGCCAAGCCAACATCACCAAGTTCTGAAATCAGAGCTTTGCCAAAGTCAGAGAAGCTAAGAGTGTGAGAATCATCTGAAATGTCCTTGAAAGGTGGTGCATTGTAATCCCACTACAACCCAATGACCTAGGCAGTTCCCTTCAGTCTTCCAGGGCAACATTCAAGAGATGAGTAGGAGTCTGTTTTGGTACAGTATAGCACCAGAAGTTAGGCTAAGATAGGTGTGCAAAAACATGTGATATAATATCTAGTTGTAGCTGGAAAAAAGAGATATTCTCACTCAAAACTTCCTTGGGGGCTCTAGGAGCCCAAGGTTAAATCTCCTAATGAGAAATAAGAAGGATATAAACTTGAACATGTAATAACAATGGTGAAAACCATTCCACAGTTAAGAAGTAGATATTGGAATTAAGCTGAACTCATTTTAAATCCAGCCTAGACCTTAAAATGTTAGGTCACTTGCTCATCAATTTTCTTAACTACAAAGTGGGAAAAATATTATCTACTTCTGTCTTTGGGACACTCCAATATCAAACTTTCATAAAGTGCTTTTGTGATGATGATGATGATGTGATACATTAATATAACAGATATATATATATATAGATATATAGATATATATATTCCCTATCTATATAATCAGAAAAATAGGTCTAGAACTTATTATCTTTAAATGTACCACTCTGACAAATCCAGAAATTTCTATCTTTAAATGAATCACTTTGCAATGGAGCTGAGAAAGTCCTGGCCCAAAGTAAATCTATATGATATGCATTATTATTTACACTATAAATTAACATTGTCACAAATAAAATAAGAACATTATAATAGGCTGGGGAGATACCTCAGTGGCATAAGTGCTTGCCTAGCAGCACAAAGTCCTGAGTTCAATCCCCAGGACAAAAAAAAAAGATTATGATAGTAAGAAGTGAAACAATAACAGTTTCTCTTCCATTAAAAAACTATGCAGGCGAATGTTAAAAAGCAAGAAAGAAATAATCTATTAATAACATCTACCATTAATTACCACTTCCATGGTATTTTTTATTATTTTATTTAATTGTCTAAATAGTTCAATGATTAATACACCATTGTTTATTTACAAATGAAAAAACATGACTTAGAAAACACAAGTGGATTGTCTGTGACAACTTAGTAAAGAAAGGAGCTGGAACCTAAGTATAAATGTATTTGCCTTAAAACACTATTTCCCCAGATTTAGACCTCTTGTGTCCCCAGGAAGCAATGAAGTTATCTATTTGGTATTCCAACAAATTGCATTGATCAAAACTTTGCCTATCCCTTTCTACAAAAGAAAATAAACTAAATATTAAGCACAGATATGGAAATGATTGCAGCTAGAACCCAATATAGGAAACTATAAAAAAATAAAATCTGTATTCCTTATGCAAACAAAGTAGAAATCATAGACATGAAACCAATTAACGTAAAATATGAGATTCTTCCCACTGCCAAAATGCTTGCATAACCAGTGCTCAGGTTCAACTTAAGATAGAAGTATGTGAATAACAAAGGCAGAAAGTTTATGGGCCTCCCTATGTGAACCCATATTAAATTGTGTATTTTGTATGTGAATGTGTGTATGCATATCTATGTAACTAAACCATTTTGTATTGATATAACTGAGTGCAGTACCACAGACTAACTTATTCAGCTAACTATTCTGGTGACTGGGGCGACCACAAGCATGGTGTCAGAATGCTTTGGTGAGGCTCTTCTTGCTGCACAATGACATGGTAGATGGCATCACAGGAAACAAGTATGCTAGCTTGTGTCTTTTTTTCCTCTTCTTATGAAGCCATATTTACACCAATGAGGTCTCATCCTAACCCTAATTACCTCCTGAAGGTCCCACCGCCAAATACTGCTAACATGACTCGAGGAATAAGTTTCTAACACATGAATCCTAGAAAATGTACTCAAACCACACCAAAGTATGGCACACACGCATGTATCAGTGTGTGTGTGTGTGTGTGTGTGTGTGTGTGCATTTGTGTCTCCTTGAATTTTTCTTTAAGATAAATCTAATCTGTAGCTATAAATATACCCATAAATATGTTCATAATAAAATTTTTCACCCTGTTACTCTACTGATAGAATATTTGGGGGAATTTTATTTCTTCAAATTAAGCTGCTTGATTTATCTTTTTCTCCTTCATTTACCTCTCTATTGCACATTTACTTAACTATGGGACAGTTTGGGCAATAATCATAGGACAAAGGCAAATCTAATGAGGCAAAGACAAAAGCATCATCGGCCTTAGCCCTACCTTATCACATCTCACAAAGAAGAAGCAAAATACAGATACAGTATGGAGAACACTCCCCCAGAGCCAACCTATCAGACTTTTCAGACACATTTAACCTTAGAAGCAAAGTCACTATATATAAAAAACATTCATTCAGCGATGCCTTGTTAAGTGACCACCATATGTTTGGCACTAGGCTGGATTCTGAGGACACACAGCTTGCCTAATAGAAGACCTGAGTCCGTCCAGGACAGAGTTATGCAAAACAATAAGTACAAAAACATTTGATCCAGATACAATTGTTACATGTTTAAGGTGCGGTGGCATGGATAGGTATTCACTCTTCAATGAAAAGAAAGCTTTGTATGCTGCATTAACATATACCGCATATAAATATTACTGTCATTTTAAGTATACAAAAAAGTCATGCTGTGATCTAGACCTAATGAAAATGATTTCAATTTCATTTTATCCATAGGCTACAGCCAGATAATTTTTCTACTACTGCATTGCATCCTAGTGGACTCTTGTTCAAGTCCTCATCAATTCCAAATTGCAGATTGCCATCACCCTGTGCCCTATACTTTTTAACCTCATTTTCCACCTTTGGTTTCCAGACCCACAGGACTTGTCATCCACCTTCCAGTTTGGGGTGAAGGTCATCACCTGGTCATTCATAATGCTGTGTTCTCAGTATAATAGAGACATATGGCTAATGTGTCCTTAATTGCATTACTTTGCTGTGCTCTGCTGCTATCGCATCTCCTGAACTTGCTTCAGCCAATTACTGTCAAGTGCATTTAATTTCTTTTATTTCATGTTAGCCCATTGCCAATACTCACCTCCTTGCAGAGCTGACATTCTGTTGGAGAAATACTAGGTTGTTAATTTTACACTGATGTAAAGATTTACTCTGTGGTAGTTTTTTGAAAGTGGCACTATTATTTTCTGGAAGGCCTACACAGTCATCATAAATGTTGGTTTCATTCAGCCATTCAGTGTATGACTACATTCTTTATTCAGGATGTCACTGCTACACCTAATTACATAATAATGTGAAGAGTGCCACTGAGAAAACAGAATAAATCACTCTACATATCCACAGACATGTCCATAAACAACACCATTTACTAACCCTCCAGTTAGTAAAAGCATAAGTGAGGTCTTAATAAACAGTTCTGAACTTAGAAGCAAAGATCTTCAATCTCTATACTACCATGAAATAAAATGATTATTACCCAGAGTAGACTACAGTCAACCTTCAATGTTTGTGTATTCCACAGCTATGGATTGAATCAATAGAGATCAAATATATTGTGGGAAAAATGCATCTGTACTAAACATATACAAATAATCATCTTTCTTGCCATTATTATCTAAACAGCATAGCCTAACACCTATTTACATAGAATTTACATTCTATTAGATGTTATAAGTAATCTAGAGGTGATTTAAGGTATAGGAAAGGATATGTACATATACATACTGTAGCTTTCATATAAGGAACTTATCATATGTAAATTTTGACATCTATAAAGGTTCTGGGACCAATTCTTCACAAATATTGAGGGATAACTTTATATTTGTTCCTCTATAGAAAATAGTGTAAAAATCATTTATAATACCCTTGGTCTACAATATATTTTAAATGCATCAGATAGAAATTGAAATTATTTCACCTATACTTAGTATACAGGTGATTTTCTTTCTTACATCATAATTTTATTGTTTTATCATAGAAACTAAGATTATTTCCCACATTTAAGACATAATTTAGATTTTCTTTTATTCTTTTAATTTTTTAAGTGCATTTTATCCACAAGCTTCAAACGTTGGTTTCAAGATAGGATTTACAATTTGCAACTTTTAGGTTACATTCATCTGCTTTTTTTAGTGCAAGTCCTTAATGTACTAAGATGTGAAAAAAAAATAAAACTAAACATAACAGTTAGTCCAGATCATGATTTTTATAATTTTAGCCATTCAGAGAAAACACTAGCAATCCTTAAAAATAAAAAAGCACAATATTTTATCATGAAATTTTCAATACATGGATACTAAATTTCTCCACAAAGATTTTTCAAAGGTGTACAGGAACCGAATTTCTACACAAAGATTTTAAAGAGGATATTAGAAGTGGACTTAGATACTGGGTGGCAGCTGGTCGGACATGACAGGCTTGAATAAATGTGCCAACAAAGCCCTTATGGTTTATTGGGTAATTATAGGAAGTGGTACTAGTGCCAGCCAATCAGATTCCTGGACAGCTACTTCTAAACCCACTTACTCTTAAAGTAGATCATTAAAAATGCACTTCGGTGGAGAAGCTTTACTCCTACTTGACATAAATAGTCTATTTGCAAAGTTAGTCATTTGGTCAAAATGTAGCACATCAGTGCTGGTACAGTGAACACCCACCTCTCCATTGCACAAACGTCTTCCGTTACAGGCACTTCAGAGGGAAGCTTTGAAACATGAGAGAAATGAACAGGCCTGCAACGAGCATGTGCCCATCATTCTTACCCATGAAACTACATATTGACACACAAAAGTGAGTTCATTCTATTTGTTTGCAGTGTTCTGAAATTTTCATTCCAGAGCTTAGGTATACAATACAAACTGAATCATATTTTAAGATGCCAAATAGAGGAAAAACTTTTTAACTTGAACAGGCGAATTTTATTAGTACATGTTTGCAGTATATAATGATTACATACATCACAGGCAGTTAGTATATGAACATAACACATCTTGATTTTTTTATATTTTCCTCCTGTCTCTCCTCCATCTGTTGGTTCGCTTTTCTTGTGCAATTATCTGTTCCAGTTTCTTATTTATATTTTGTTTTAGTCTTTATTTATATGTTGTGCTTCTCATATAAGAGAAACTATGTGATATATAAGCTTGTGTGTCTGACTTTTAATTCATGGATGTTGGTTAAGTCTATATATTGCCAAACTACTAAAGAGGTGATAACTAAAAGCTTTCTTAAAAATTATTCAAGAAGATTATGACTTTTTCTTAATGACAAGGAAGTAACTATTCTTTCATGTGCGATTGTCCATTACTCAAAACTTCAAAAACCAAGTTGGCTCCAAATACTATCTTGTGGGATAGAACTGTAGCAATATCAAGAAAAACAGGAAACTGGGGAACAACCCTCTCAAGACCCCTTCTGTCCCTCTCTCTGACAGGAGCTTTCTTTCCCTCAATAAATGTACTTTGCTCATAAAAAAAAAGGAAAACTTAAGCTTAGTCTTAAAAACTACTCTAAAGTTACTGTGAGATTGTTATGGACTCAATGCTTGTTTTCTAATATGACATTCATCTTACTTCCCAGAAGAGTGTAGATATCAATTTGTGGAAGTTTCTCAACAAGAAATTTTAGTCCCCCAGAAAATAGTATAGACATTAAGGACCTCAAAGCTCTGACAATAAATCCTGTCTCAACCAGAGGCAATGTTCAAAGTGTCAAATAACTAAACTAGCTGTCATGAGTATCAAGTGATCATAATGAATTTCTAGATGCCACTATACTGAAGCAAAGTTCAAGTTCTTTTGTAAGAAGTTCCAAGGAATAAGTTCCATGTGAGAGCTCAAGTAAACAATGCAGGGGATACCTAGGGTTTCAAAAAAGGAGCCAATTGTTGGTGTTAATATACACCTCAATATTTTGTTTATACCAGCTACACAAAGGCCTTGCTCCTGCCCATATGAAAACATCCACCACATGGCAACCAGACTCATCTCCCTGGTCCCCAGAGATACATTTGAAAAGGAGCAAAGTGATTCCTGTTGAAAATGTGAGTGTTTAGGGCTGGTCAAATAGCTCAGTGGAATAGCTCAGTGGATTAGAGCCTACAAGCAGGTGCAAGGACCTGGGGTTCAATTACCAGGACTTCTGTGCTGGCTCTGCCCTCAGGGCATGCTGAGATGGTGATTGAGACTGAACATGGTGGCATGCGCCTGTAACCCCAGCTCTTGGGAGGCTGTAAACAGGTGGATCACTGTGAGTCTGATCTAGTAATGAGACCCTGAACACCCTTAGACCCTTCCCTAAAATTAAAAAAAACAAAATTGGGTGTTTATCAAATGCACCTGAAGTCTTCCCCTCAGATGACAACCAAAGTGCAAGAGAAAAAGGAAGAAAGGAAGGAAGGAGTTCAGCCATAGTCTATCATCAACTGAATGATTTAACGCTGTTGACCTTAAGGAAAATGAAACATTAGGAAAGGAATCTTACCAAAAAGACTCAGAAAGGTGAAGTGGCTTTTCTCTGGTTGACAAGAATGACAAGTGTACAGGCCACCAGGAGCAATGATGTAGGCACTAGTTTCCATCAGCAACCTAAATCCAATTTGAAATCATCATTGTATCTTCAAAGTAATAGATGAAAAAGTTTATACTGGAGACAAAGCACCTAGAGTTGAATCACATCAACCTGAGGCTGATGAGACACCAAGTGGATTTTCTATTACATTTCTACAGACTGAACATCTGTCTTACCATGAGCTTATTCAGCCTCAGCCAACAGCTTTCATATCCAGGCATACTCATCATAATCTGAGGGCAGTGAACTGAAAGATACTCTGAAAAGACAAGACAGGCTATTAGGAAATACTTTTTACTCATGAAAGCTTACCCTGAGCAAGAAAAAAGTAATTCCCTGAATGAAGCAGCATTAGAAAGCTCCTATGAGTGAGCAATCAAGTTGTCTTAAAATATGAATTCTCACACCATGGCAGAGTGACCTTCCACTCCTGAAGTGGAGCCAAGTACCAACAGGTGACTGATTTACTAAAAGAACAAAACTCTCTACCAGTGCGACAGAAGAAAATTCACATGTAGTACTTAGTTTCACATAACAAGCACCAAAAATGTTGATCAAACAAGGAAGAGGAGGAATATATCCAGTTCTACTCACTGTGTTATTCTGAAAATAGAAAATTACTACTTAAAATCTCTTCATTGAAAATAATGACCAAGGTAAGATCTCAAGATTGCAG
>NDGM011199663.1:0-10152 GCA_002564305.1 Octomys mimax | reverse complement strand
ACACACACACACACACACACACACACACAGAATAAATAAATAAATAAATGTTTAAAAAAAAATCTGAGATATTGGAAGCAGGGTTGACACTTGAAACCATTTTCTTAGAAAAGTTCAAATCATCATTTTAAACTCTGAGAAATTAAATGTTGAAAATCAGTGCTCACCTGTGCCACTTCTAAATATTTTTGTTTGCAGTGTCATATAATACTATATTTATCAACTATGAATTGAAGCCATAGGCTTGAGCTCAAATCAGCACTCACTTAATATAACTGTTTTCTTAAAAGCTAATGAGCTAACAGGAGAAATTTGTTTTCATCCCTACCTTATTTTGATATTTTAGGGTTTATCAAATACCCATAGCTGCACTCTGACTTTAGGATGAGGTCAATATCATCGATCAGATGATCAATGGATTATTACTAGCACCAGTTTACATGAAATAACAACCTGTCTGCTCTAATCTCCAGACCAATTCACTATGTTTAGGGACCTCACTCGGGCAGAAATTGTTAAAAAGCCAATAAGTGACCACTGCTGTACACACCGTTTAGTATAAAACAGCCCTTAACTGCAACGTGTCTTGGAATTCTGAGGCATATTCTTTAAGTAGTTTTCTAAAAAGATAGTACTGAATGGCAAGGTTAGAAAAAATGTAACACATGCAAGAATGTTTTTGAGTAATTTAACAAAAAAAATGCCACACTTTCAAATGCATGGTGATGTTGGGTATATAAAAAGGGAATCATAAATGAATACTTTTAACACATATAGTTTCCTCAATACAGCTTTAAATTTTGTTAAGTATAAATTATATACATAATTCTATTCAGAGTAATCTTATTATATATCATTTTCATATACCCCCATCAATAAAATAGCAGTGACTGCAGAATAAATGATTCATTAGATACTTGTGACTCCTTGTGTCATGTACTTTATCTATGTAATTTTAAATTACTAAAGAATCCTCAGGATTCTTTCCTTGCTAAAGAATTTTGAGATAATCCATATTTTATTAAGTTTTAAGGACACCCTACACACATCAACCCACACAACCAAAAATAAATAACCATTAAAATCCTGTAATAATTTATATATCCATGAGCAGAAACAACTCCAATTAAAAGCTTTGTTTGGCAATTTCATCCTTGTTTTCCCATTCACAAATATTGGTGTCTATAAAGAGTTGAAACTGTCTATTTTAATTACCTGAAAGAATAAGAGCAGCACTTTGAGTTTTCATTGTTCAGTGTGTCTTTTTTAAATTAAATGACCTTCCTCTGGCTTTAGAATGAAAAAAATAATAATAGAGGAATAGTCACAGATACTCTTCAAGTTTTTATGGTAACTTTCTACATCATTCCCCAAATAAAAACTTGATCTAGCCAAATACTAAATTATTGAAGTTATGTATCTGTTAATCCATAGCCCATTTTACTCATTTATGTAATTTTAAAATTCACTTTCATTTGATTGACTATGTTAATCTTCCTTAACTAGTGAATAACTGAGAATAAATGGTGCATTCCTAATACTATAAATATGAAAAATAGAAAGTACTTAGGGACTGCAGGCGAATACATTAAAACCAGTCCATTTTCTGGTTAACATATTCTCATTCTGTTTGTGTATAATCCCACTGCACTGAGAAGACATATCACAAATTCAGGGCCTCACACACTGTCCCAATTTCATGTATGATGGCAGACACTGGCCCAAATTGCTAAGCATTTCCCCTAACAGATCTGACTGGGTGGTGCCATCCAGGTGCAACCTGGTCTGAAGGAGGGGAGCATAGCGCCCAATTCCACTCATCTGTCAGTGTAGTGGATTATTTTTTGAAAGGCTGAAATTGGCTGCTCGCAATTGGAACACCGTCAATCTTACTCTAGAGGAGATGGGGAGCTGCTTGGAGGGGGCTGGCAGGAGGGGGACGGGCAGCTGTTCCTAAGAAGGTGAGGGGCAACTGCAAAGCCTTCATCTCCCCCCACTCAGGGTGTTGGGTGAAAGATTCGTTATTTTGCACATTTCCTGGACGCTTGGTATGCGCACGGAGTCTGCCTGCTCTTGCTTTATGAAAGGGGCAATTTTTCAAGCTTAGGCAAATGTAGCAAAGCTCAGGGTCTGCTGGCATCTCATTTTTTTTCATCATGTCACTTGTTTTAACCGATTTGAGAAAATGAGATTATGTTTTTCCTTTTTGCTCATTTATCCAGCTATTTATTTATTTATTTGCTCATTTAGGGGTGGATTGTCACAGATAACTGGCCCTGGCTTCTCTCTTGTTTTCATACACATTTCATTAGTGTCCCTGAAGATTTAAGACCCACAATGAAAAATGTCACAGCTCTCAGCAAAAAAGCATAATTTTGCTCTTAAAATCAAAATAGAAGATTATATTAAAAAGTACAACTGAAATAATCAAGAATATTGCTATGACCAAGATCTATCACTTTAATCTTTGCAGTTATTGTCCCCCCNAAAAAACAAAAGAGTTGAATTATTGGATTATCCAGAACCACTGGACTTTCAGTTTAATATCATTTTAGTATCTTTGCATCAAAAATGGGATATTTATAGTTTCTTCTTTTTAGCAATGAAGCAAAGATGCTTCTCAAATATGTAAGCACTTGTGGCTGAAACTGATTTCAATGCTAGTTTGTTGGGGCATCCATTGTGCAGTTTGATTATGTACGTGTTAGTAATAAGTAAATCCTAAAACAGACAACAGAAAAAATAAACATAGAATTTAATTTCAGTCAGAACTTAAACTTATTACCCATAACAGCTATGAGCTCCCACCAAAAAAAAAAAGAACAGACTCACTGACTAATAGAGATAATCTACAAGAAAGCTTTTTGCAAACTGAAGAGTGTCTATTTTAGGATTACACACATAGAAGATAAAGTAAGACACGTAGCATCCTGTGGTATGTTCTAGCCAAGTACACCTGGTTAAAAACAATATAAAGGAACAAATGAAACCCAGGTTCCATCCTAGTTGTGTAGATTAAAAACAGACTCATCCAACATCAGTCTCACAGGTTGTCACCCTGTAAGTGGACATGAGTGATCCCTGATATTGATGTGGAACTTTATGGTTTGCAAACACTTTCTTGGAAATTAGTTATTTAATCCCGAGCACATCTCCAGACAGAGAAATGAGCTCAGGAATGAAAAGCCACTGAGCCAAGGTCATGTCTTGTTAAGTGACTTCACCCAGCTGGCCCTGGACTCTGCTGTCCTCACCAGTTCTGCCTCTCTCTCCTCTCCGAATGGGTTTGCAGCTCCATGTATTCCATAACTTGAAAGTTTCGACAAATTATGTGAATATTATACGATTCACATCCTCAAAGAGAATACTCAGCCTGGTCATTTTCCCCTCCTGGACACAGTGCTGGAGGGGAAATCAGACCCATGGCACTTCTGGGGCAGCTGCGGGCTTCGCTCCCTAGCCTCAGTGAAGTTAACAAGAAATTCTTGGAACTTTCTATCACACTCACTTTCGTAGAGACTTAACTAAATAGTGAATTAACCCTGAGAAAGTGCCTAAGCCACCCACCTTAGGTGTTTTCATTGTGAATTCACATTGTTGAGGTACACAACGGAGGCTGATCTCGCTCACTATTTGTATGACTGCAAGAACATTTCTTGCTGAACAAATAGGTGATTAAGCGATTGGAGGTAAAGCGGGAACACAGGGATCCCCATATCCACTTTTGTGTCCCTCCCCCGCGCCAGGATCTGGACCAGACACAGAAGTAGGAGCGGACAGCAGAGATAGAGACCGAGCGGTTTCCATGCCCACCTGCAGGGGCACCCGCTCACCCTCGCCTTCGTTCTTCAACCCTGGAAGGGGTAGGGTGGGTCGGGACCCAGGCGGCCCGGCCTCGGCCCCCACCCGCCGCCCGCACCGCGCTCTTCAGCCCCGCCGGCGCGTGCCTGCCTGCAGCGCGGAGGACCAGGTGCACCACGGTGCTGCAGAGCCTGCCCAGCCTGGAAGCTGAGCCCCGGAGGGAGCGAAGGAGCTTGGAGGAGGCTCCGAGGGCGGTGCCGTGGAGGCCCGGCTGATACTGAGCCCTGCGGCGGAGCACGGAGAAACGGGCGTGGACCTGGACCCGCAGCAGGAGGAAGCAGGGTGGTTACCAGGGAGAAGCGAGGGATCTGCAGCGGGGCTGGAGTCCTCCGTAACTCTGCGCGCAACTGGTCCCAGAGGCCGAACTTGACCCACCGGAGCGGGGACCGCGAGGGAGGGGCTGGAGTGAACCGTTGTTGGACCGAAGCTAAGGGGAACGTGGAAGGAAGTCCTCCCGGGAAAGGCAAGCACAGTCGAATTGGGAGGGACAGGAACAAGGCAACTGGACGACGCGGGAAGGACAGAAAAAAATCTACCCTGAAAAGGGAGGCCGGGGAAGGGTAAGAAATACGCTTTAAACAGGCAGATGACGAAAGCAAAATGAATCCAGAACTAAAAATTCTGCGCAGAAAAAAACAAAAAATTCTGTCAAGAAGAAATTGGTTCCTGAAACTGGCAAAAGAGAAAAAAAGAAAAAAGAAAAAAATTCAGAAAAACACAGAGAGAAAGACAAAAGAAAAAGCCACTTAACCCAGGAGAAGAACAGAAAGTGAAGAGAGAAAAGGCCAATTAAACCACACAGGAAATAGTAAGTCACTTTTAAATTACTTTTCTTGGCAACTTCTCTCTAAAGTTCCTTTGAAGACTAAAGTCTGCACAAAATCCGTAGCCTCATAGAGCCACGCACAATTGTATCCACTCTAGGTAAGATCATTCCAGGAATAGACATGCCAAGAGCCCTCCCACCCCCCAAGTCTTGAAAGTTATCTGCCACCTTTTGCAGAATATTGTGCTATTGGCCAAAGCATGCAAAAAACAACAAATGACTTCCATTTATCCAGATGTGAATAGGAATCATTTAGAGAAACCCAGTTTTTTGAGAAATAAATAGAAACACCTCCAACGCACTTTGGTACATTCTCCTGCCCCCAGAGTACCCAGCCAGCAATCTGTCTTGAAACTCAAAGGCAAGCTGCCCACTCTATGGCACTTTTTGTCACTTGCATTCGACCATCTGTTAAGAAGCCAGGGTGAATGTGGAGGAGGCTGCGGTGAGCCCGCCGCCCCGCTTACCTGGTCTGTGCAGGTGGTGCTGTTGGAAGGTGTGCTGAAGCGACCCATGACAGAGCAGCATTGCGCAAGCACTTATCCACAAGTACAGGACCCAGGACATCGCAGAGACCATTGTCATTCTCTAAAGAGAACATGAGACACAAAAGGTCACCCCTGGTTTCAAACCCTCAGCTCAGTCAGCTCCACTGATGAGGGAAGGGAAGTCTCAGACGTCATGTTCCTTTGCTGCTTGGCTGGTGAGAAATAGTGATCCAGCAGAGGTCATGCCAGGGACTGAAATAGAGAGAAAATCCTTTCCAGGAGATCCTAAATGCATTTTTAAAACACAATCTGCCGAATAAAACTGCAAAGATTGCCAAAATACAAAAAGTTTCTGTTAACTAGGCAGTTGGAAACATTGCATGCCAACTAAAAATATGGTTTTACACAATAAGTTGAAAACTATAGTTATCCCAGGAATTGAAAAGCTGCAGACTTGGGTTCATTCTAACTTCATTGCAAGTCTGACATAAGCCTGGAAGAAAAAAGTGTTTTTGTTTTTGTTTTTTTAATTCTACAGTCATGAATTTTTAATCGCAATGCTGTCTTCTAAACTAAATAATTATTTCTCAGAGTCATGTTGTCATCCAATAGAACTGATCTTTCTGGCTGGATTTAAAATCGTAAAGAATTGTCTTCAGCCAGGATGAGTTTCAGATGCAAGATCTATGTGTCTATCCTGGAGCAAGCAGTAATTTACAATAGTGCTTTGTCTCCTAAGGTTCCATTGTGGCATTTGCTGTAGAGGAATAATGAATATGTATATACAGGTGGTGTACATATTTATGGATGAACATATACCTTTTCTCAGGCACTGAGAAACTTTGACACTTTTATCTGTACCTATGAGAATCTTAGGAGCTACAGAGGCTCAACTGCGCTACATATTGTCCAATGTCTCAAACAACACCTTATGCTGCATTTCACATTGCCAAATTAATCAAACTTGAAGCTTCATCCTTACTCAGTCAGTGATTGGAAGCATTTTCTATACAAGAATCTAGCTAACTGTATGCTTTTCTTCTAAGTAAAGAGGGCTATGGAACCAAGATTGTTTCTTGTTTTCCCTTCCACTGCCAAATGATATCCTTCAAGAATTGTAACTATACATTGAAAGAGCTGCTGACCTCACAGGGTGGCCTTGTTTTTTTACGTGAAATTGGCATTTTTAAAAAACCTGTGATGTTCAGAAAACAAAAATAGACATTCTGTGCATGTATTTGTGCACATGCTACAGGATAATTTGTGGGTTTTAGAAGTGAGACAGAGGGTTTTAGGAATATAATAGGTAAATTGTGACAATTATAACTAAGTGCAAAGTAGGAAAACATTATTTTGGACAGCATGGTATCAGTGGTGCACTCTCTGTGACTCAGATTGACCCCTCACTTTCTAATTACTTTCACTGCCCACTGTTTACTTTCCTATACAGCAGACTTTGCCTCATTGTTTTTAGAACTATCAGGATAACATAAATGCATTCTTGCCCATAGAAGAAAAATAGCAGCACCCCTCCTGGGAATCCTACAATGAATACATTTATAGCCTTTCCAGAATACCCTGCAAATAACAGAAAGATGAAACAGAGATGACTGGCATGCATTTCCTGCATGAGAATCAATATTAAAATGCACTAAGAATTAATCAAAACTTAAAAAAATAACAAAAATTCTACCACAATGAAAACTTAACTGTTATCCAGTGATTCTGCTTTCTTTTGCTCATTTCTTCACCCACATAGATCTTAGCCTTCAAAAAGATTTACTGTGACTTGCCATTTACATTTTCCTCTCTTCACATTTAACTTACTTTAATTCTCAGCATTACTTCTGAGCCTCTTGCACATCACTCTCCCTGCTGACTCTCTTTACAAAGAGGTGGTCTCAGTGTTGATAAGTGTTTCCCCCCAAATAATAGATCCAGTCTTGAACAGTTCTCTATAGGGCTGAGTATGTTTCAAATCTGCTTTCTGGATCTTAAATCTTTAAAGAAGCTTCTTACCTGAAAAATCCAGCCAAGAGCAGAGTACTGTATTAGTGTTCATTGGAAAGATCTAACACTTTTTAAAATCCATCTATGTCACAGTTTTGAGATTTTAAAGAAAGAGCTTCCCAAAAATCTTCTTTCTCAGGAATAAAAAAAAAAAAAAAAACAACTGTTTTTCGTTCCGGTGATCCTATTTCCACAGCAAAGAAGACATCAGGTTCATTCAGACCGTATTGTCAGAAAAGGAGCCAACATTTGAGGGGTGGAAACCTTGTCATTTTCACCTTTAAATCATCTCCTGGCGTCACATCTGCCTGAAGAGACCTTTGAAGTGATGGTGAGATAATGTACAGCGTCCTGATGAGAGTCAATTTATAGTCACCGGTGGACCATCCCCACTCCTGTATCTTCGCTGCAGAGTTAGGCAGAGAAATGTAAGCACTGGGCTGCTATACGGTGCTGTAAGTAGCAGTAGTCTGTTTCATTACATCCCTCCTCTCTAAAGTATCACATGTCTTAAAGTGACATTACCTTCTATTACAGCAACTGTGAATTCTAATATCTGCCCCTAACTCTTCAACAACTCAAGCAGTGCTTTAACTCTGTATTGTCTGATGTCTTATGTTGGAGGATTTTCTGATACTATTCATTTGCCAAATCAGTAAAGAAAGAAAAGAGAAACAAAAGGAAAAATACTTTGTAAAATATTGATAGTGTTAATAGGTGTTAGGCTTCTAACAGTAAATAGGAAAGTGAAATATATGCCACTTCTTACCTCTTAATGTTCTTTTAGTCAGTAAGTTAAAAAGAACTATTGTTAGGCTTGTAGTAATTTAATTCTGTTAGTTATTTTGGCTGCCAAATCCAGGAATAGGTTATATCTGGAATACAATAGAGACATTTATGTATATATTCTGAATTTTTTAAAATAGGTTTAACGTGTTGTTTTTAGCATAGCACTGAGATTGATGAAGAAATATGCTCAAGATTTTTATTTTTAAATATTTTGCTTTCCCTAAAATAACATGCTGGGATAAGGAGAAGAAATGCTTGGAAGGTCAATCTTGTTTCTAGTGCTATGACTTGAACCCTTTTTCCTTTAGAAATATAGTGTGATTATAATTGAACTTCAAAGATGTATGTAAGGTGACCTACTTTTCATTTATATATTACACTAGTAATAATTCTCTGAAACATACTCATTCAGTCGCTTTATATATCACTTGTAAAGCACCTACTATGTGATAGATTCTTGGAACAGAGCACAAAATATGATCAGATTGATTCTCACTGTCACAGACCATACTCTCTGTCTAGCCTTTAATATTATTTTCAAAACTGGTGTAGTTCTCATAATCTTCCTTCAAAAGCTTTTCAAAATTTCTCAGGTTTCATGGTTTTTGCAGAGATTACAGAGGAGGTTCAGTGCCACCATGAATCTTTGGAAACCTTTTTCTTTTCTTATTTTATACAAAGTGAAGGAGGAGGAGGTCCTCCATGCCTCATTGTCTTTCCCACTGGTTAGTCAATTGCACAAAATGAATTAAGAAATCTTTGTAACAGAACAATTGCTCATTAAAAGTTAGCACTAAATAATTTTGAAGGTACAGTAAATATTAATTTAATACTAAATTTAGAAAGCCAAAGTTCTACTTTGTATTGAATATTTCATTTCTGTTGTTCATTATTGTTGTCTTAATGTGTATATTTAGAAAGTTTATGTTGTGTGCAGTATCAAGACACAAGTAATAATAATTGCAGCAGCAACAGCAGTTACCAAACTTTCACCATGTAGTACTATATTTTATGTCTTGTAAAGTGCAATTTAATCCTTTATATTAGCCCCATAAAATGGGTATTGTTATTATTTACATCTCTTAAATGAGAAACATGAGACAAAGGAAGAATGGCTAAAGAACTTGTTCAAGATAACTGAGCTTTAAAAGATAAGGCAAATATCAAGACCATATGATCTGGTTTAAAAGCTCATCTCTTTTATTGATTGACTGATTGCATTTGAGGATAAACCCCAGGGATTCACATGCACCCCTTGCCAAAGAGTCCATCTCGCAAACAGTGAGTTAAAGTACTTAATGGAAAAATAATTTTAAAAAATCTACCACTATACTTTCTTATTTCTTTAACATTAAGACAGTGACAAAAATTACTATTCATTTATTCAAGAGGCATATATTACTTCAGGCATTTGAAATACACAAGTGTGTAAGATAGCCTTATCTCATGATTAGGTGTTTTCCTAGTATACTAATGAATTAAAATTAAAATTAAATTCACAGTTGCTAATAAAGGTTTTTATTTTGAAAAGGTAGCCATGATTTTTTTAAATTTCTAGGAGTCAAATTAAGTTAATTACAATTCATGTCAATTTAATAAACTTGAAGGATTAACTCATAATTTGTGTGCAAGCACTGAGACAGGTGTTAAAAATATATTAAAATGAAAAACAAAACCCAAATATGGAAAAATTTAAGTGATATTTCATATATGTTAAAGCAAGAGTAGCAATATAATTCTATTTTTTTCCTTCCAAATAGTTTATAGTCCACTACACTGCTGGCAATGATTATCACCAAATATTCAACTTTAAGGTCATTTAGTCCATTCCCTCAAGTCAAAAGAAAACTACATTCACACTTTTCAGAGAAGCTGGGCCTTCTCCCTTCTAACCATAGTAGGATCACCTGTACTGATCCCTTTACAGTCAGGTGGATCATAAGTTTCTGCTCGATGGAGTTTCAGCAGAATTAATAGTAAGACTTTTAGGCAAGAGCATTTAACTGTTGAAAGCCTCTAGATCTTTCTTTGAGCCAGGTATGGTGGTGCAGGCCTGTAATCCGAGGACTTCAGTCCAGCCCAACCTAGGCAATTTAGCATATCAGCAAGACCTGTTTTTTTTTTAAATTTTATTTATTTATTTATTTATTTATTTGTGTGTGTGTGTGTGTGTGTGTG